>PYUH01000239.1:511142-670813 GCA_016808085.1 Suaeda aralocaspica | reverse complement strand
AAAAAAAAAAAAAAAAAAACATTAGTCAAGAACTGCAATATAGATGTATATCAATTATTGTCTTCTATATAAGTTGCCTTACTTTCTTTCTATTTCTTTCAGCTTTCTTGCTTCTTTGTGCATTTATCCAGTCATTAGATGTTGGTGGCCTTCCCCCTTGTGCAGATGTATTGTTTTTTGTAGCAGTTGCATTTGGCTTTTTGCAGGTCTTCTTATTATGACCCAGAAAACCACAATTTGAGCACTGAACAATTCTTTTGCTTCTTTTGGGGTGTCTTTCAACATCTTCTCCCTTTTCCTTTTTCTTTTTCTTTGATTTTGGTCTTCCAGGCATAACTCTAATCACTAGTGGGAGTGGTTGTGGGTTTTCCACTTTCTTCCAATGATTTACACCAGGCATAGGCTTAATGGTAGTGGCATAAGCAGCTACATAACATGCTCAGCTGTAAGCCTCATGGATATAAGTGTGTGGATCAGCTCTTTTGTCTTGAATGCACCTATATGCATGCATACATGGAATACCAGTCAATTGCCACTGCTAACATGTGCATGTTTTGGCATTCAAGTCACAGACAAATTGGCCACCCCTATGTTCCACTTAATACAAGTCCAATCTAGACAAATGCAAGATGCAATTCCTCCTCTCCATCTCCATTGCATCAAAGATTTTTTGAATGTAAGGCATGTTCAAACCAGTATAACCTTGAACACCTTTCCAATTATTAAAGTTTCTTTTCATCATGTATCTCCTAAGCCACTCCATTTGTGTCAGAATAGATTTGTCTCTACACTCCCTAATTATAGCATTAAATGTCTCACACATGTTGTTTAGCAACATATTGGACTTACACTGTGTTGAGAATGCATTTCTAGACTAGTGAACCTCTGGTATGTCATCTAAGTATTCCCATGCTTCCTCATTTAGTGTTTTAATGCTATCCATGTTGACTTTAAAATCAAACCAAAAAACCAAGTAAGGAATGTAGATATTACTGAATGCTACAGTGTGCCACACAGAATGTAAGACCTAAACAAATTGTCTCAAAACAGCAAAATAAAGTGACTGAGAAAAGACAAACCCTAGTTGTGGCTCTTGCTAAATTGCAAAATAACTCTTTGAAAACGGTTCCACTGAATTGCAGCTTGAAGTTAGCCCAAATGAGTCTGACACAAAACCTAAGCTCAGCCTTAGGCACAACTGTGTGAAAGGTATCCGGCAATCCCTACATCACAACGATAGCAAAATTAGTACATCTTACACATTGAAGTTGTTTACAATAAGTTAAACTTTGGAAAACCAATATTACAAAATGAAATACTCAATTACCTTTTGTCTGTCATAAATAAAGGTCCAACCTTCACCAGTTTGGTCACCTTCAATGCCATTCAATAGAAGTTGTAGAAACCATGTCCATGAATCTGTATTTTCCACTTCAACAGTTGCCTAAGCAAAGGGAAAGATTTGGTTGTTCCCATTCTTTGCCATAGCAACCAAACATATACAAGGGTAAGCACCCTTTAAATGGCAACCATCCACTCCTATGATTGGCTTACAACCCCTTTTAAAACCTTGTTTGCACCCATGTAGACAAACATACATCCTCTCAAACACTTGTGGAGGTCTATCTATGCCATTCACTTTCACTATTGTTGTGGAACCTGGGTTGTGTTGCCTAATTGCATGAGCATAGTCCTACACTCTTGCATATTGATCTGCAACATTACCATAGGTTATGATATTTGCCCTACACCTTGTCAACCAAGCTTTGTTGTAGCTGATAAGGACACCTGTGTCATTCTCCACTCTCTTAATGAAATGCTTCAGTTTGATTCCAGAATCACCCCTAAAATATTCTAGATACCTCTCTAATAGGTAGTCACTCTCAATTTGTTGTCATTATTCCTCTAACACACCTATGCTGATTTACCAAAGTCCTAATTTGCCATGTTTCTTGAAGTGGTAACTTTACTGCATAAACCTTGAAGTTGCAAACCAATTCATTTTCTTTACAAAAACATGCTAGTTTCTTAGTTTTCTTTGCATCCCATGGACAGTCACACCTTTGTCTGCAATATATGCTAATCCTCTTACCTGTGTTGTGCACAAATTAATAGTCAAACCTCTCTTGAATAGCATTCCACCTCAAAGCTTTCCTTAAAACTTCAACAGATCTAAACTTCAAACCTAATTGAAATTGAATTGCCCTTTTGAAGTCCACACTAGGGTTAAAGTATGGACTATTGTCTGCCTCCTCATCTGAGCCTTGCAAGCTTCTTAAATCATCCTTATCATCATCACTCTCTTCTTCAACTGATGGATCACCTGCAGCATTTATGTCCTCTTCTATAGCTTTTTCTTTCAAGCATAATTTGAGCTACTTCAGATAGTATCTCCCTTTTAGTTTAATTTCTGGGCAGTTACCATTGAAAAACTCATCATCATCATCCTCCAAATCTACCTCCTCTTCTCCAGGATTCCAGCTAATGTCTAAATCACTAAATGCTGATGAATCTAATCCACTATCAATGTCAATATAACTGTCACTGTCTTTAAATAGTTTCTTTTTAGCTGGTGGTGGATTACCCACCTTACCTTTTTTTTTTGCCCTTCACTTCAACACTTTGTTGTACTTTAGTTTTCTCCTTTGCATCCATTGTTGTAGCTTTTGGTACTGAAACTGCAGGTGAATTTACTGTTTTCCTAGGTGACTTAGATAAAGCACTACCTGATTCAACCCCCTTTCCCTTAGGTAACTGACCTAACTGAACCCCCCTTCCCTTAGATGCTTGACCTGACTGGACCCCCTTTCCCTTTTTGTCTTGAGCTGAATGAACCCTTTTTCCCTTAGTTGACTGAATTGATTGAACCCTTTTTCCCTTAGGTGACTGAGTAGTAGCAGACTGAGGTGAAACCTTAACTGTGTGATCACTAGCTGACTGAGGTTCCTTCTGAGCAGGCTGTGGTAGTTTGGCAACTGTTGGTTCAACTTTAGGTTTAGCAAGGGATGTAGACCCTCTCCTAGCTACTGGCTTTACTCTTGGGGACTTGAAAGGAACTTTAATTTTTCCCTCAAACTCATCTTGACTTATCACTACAGCATCTGGTATGTTATCAGCTTCCCAAAATCCTACTTGGCTAGCTCGGCTTAGTGGGAGAACAGCCCCAAAATCCTTGGATGGTGAATTTTTGTGGCTTCTCAACCTTGCCCTATAATTGGGCCAACTGCTTTTATTGAGCCAGTTCAAATTAAGGTGGGTGTTGGACCTACTAGAACTACCAACCTCACTTTGTTGTAATGACAAAGATTCATCAGTCACATAAGCATCAATATTGTCTCCTTTGTCTACACTTTCTACTAACTTCAACACACTTTTATCACTTGACAACAATGCCCACCCATCATTATTCCTCCTCCTTTCTGTTGGAACCACACTTTTATAAATTGTGTTACAACCATGCCTGATGCTAAAAAAGCATTTGCAGCCATATCCCTAAACCTCCAAATGGATATATTTTCCTTACTTACATTATTCTGTATATAGCAACAACCACCTTCGTAAACAACACACCTCCTACCCCTATCAGGTTTGGTAACTAATTTTCCACCCACCCTAACCCTAATAGAGTAGCCAACATCCATAAATCTGTGACAAAAATTTGAAACAACAACAACAACAATAAATTAAACAACATTATCAACAAACACAACCAAAATGTACAATCACAAGTAGCATAATACAAGGGATAATGAATTGCTTTACTTGACAACAATGCTAACTCAAAATAGCAACAAAAACAAAGTTTAATAAACCCTAAAATCGTTCTTATCAATCAAACAAATGTTAATTTACGGTTTTCACTTGACAAAATTCAGCCTTTAAATAGAGAATCAAACTCAAAATTATTAAAATTCAATCAACTTTTATACCTTTTTCGTGAAATCAAACTCTGTCCAAATCATGAATTGCGCACCACCGAAGTAGGTCTCACTTTTAGCAAAAATTCCCCAAAGGTAGTATTGGCTGAAGTAGAAATCGTCGCAATTAAAGTTGCAAGATTTAAATTTAGAAGCTCAAATTTGAATGAGTTGTTGTACCATCAATGGCAGCTTTTAAATGGAAGCAAGTTCAATGAAAAAAAAAATTCGATGGAATGAGAAGGCAGCAACCAACTTTTGCGAGGGAAGTTAATAAAATAACATTAATAATAGGACCCACTAACATCAAAGTTAACAGTTGCTGTTAGCTGGTGCTTATAAATATTAGGTGGTTAAATATAAAAAAATTTCATTAGGTGGTTATTTCAAAAAATTGGGAAGCATTAGGTGGTTATAACCAATTGAAAATTTTACACAACTATTTACATTTTACAAATGCGTTTGATAACACTACCATCTAACTTATTCCATCAAAAATATCCGTTAGTAGGCTCCAGCTTTACCGTTTCTCCATTATTTTTTAATGAAAAAACAAGAATAGCCTTGACTTCATTCCTCTTATTCAATCATATGTTCTTCAAACTATAAAACTTATAGCTTAAATTACCACTAATTCAATTAATCTTATGCAAATTTCCCATTCATTATATTACACAACCTTTTCTTTTTCTCTCTTTATTATTCTTCAACTTAGATCTACTAGTAGTACAGTAGCAATGGCACAGGGAATAAATTTTATTTTCTTCATTCCCAATAAAAATTATTTTTTTTCCCAAAAAAAAAAAAAATTCTCCTTGATCATCTTTTCTTCTTCGAGACCACCATTACCTTATCACAATACTCATTACCCATAAATAGGGCTGACCAAAATTATCTGAAAATCCGAAAATCTAATCTATATCTGATTCGATTATTCGGTTAACTAATCCGACTTTTAATTTCGGATCGGATATCCAATTCGAAAAAACATATGCCGGATACGGATACGGATACACATATCGTTTTTTCTGTTTTCGGAAATCTGTTATTATTTTCAGATAACAGATATCGGATATCCGAGTATCCGATAATCCGAAATAATTCCGGATATCTGTTATCCAATTATCTGATTTATTTCACTAATATAATATTCATTTCTAAAATTCTAATTATCTAAAATGTTTGGGGCCTTTGGGCCTTTCTTCTACAAACATTGATTCTATGAAAAAAAAAAACCCTAAATCCCTAACTCGTTGTCTCTGCCTCTCAACTCTCGCATCTCAAGTTCTCAACACTCGCCTCTCAACTCTCACATCTCAACTCTCACCTCTCAACTCTTGCATCTCTCAAATCTCATCCTCAATCTCTCACATATCATCCTTTGGATCTCTCAAGGCTTGCCCCTTGCAAGTTGAAGTCGCCTCTCGCCCTCTAAAGTTCTCTCAACTCTCAAGTGTCCACTCTCATCCTCTCGCCTCTCAACTCTGTTCTCTGTAAGTTAGTTACTAAGTTATAATTTCTTTGTTTCGTTTTTTTATTTGTTTTATTTATTTATTTGTTATTGTTTATTAGTTTTAATTGCTTAATTTTTCTTTTTCTTGAATTGAATCTTATTATTCTGTAACTTCTGTTAATATTTGTTTAACATGTTTTCGTTTTTTTTTTTTTGTCGATTTGGCTATTCCACATTAATTTTTTGTGTGTTGAATTCGATCTTATTATGTTTTGGTTTGTTACCTTGTTTTCGTTTGATCTTTTTCCACATTAATTTTTTATCTTTTTTTTCGATCTTATTCCAAATTAATTTTTTGTCTTTTTTTTTATTTTTTTCTATTTTTTTTTTGTTTATCTTTTTTCTTATTCTACAATGGATTATTTTTTTGGTATTATTTTTTTGGATTTAATTTTATACCCTATTCCCCTTTTTTATTGTAATTATATGATATAATGGTGAATTTCCGATTTGTCTGAATTTGTTTGTGATTCATGTTTATGGGTATAATTGAATTTCTTTGAGTGTATTAGTATTTTGGTCTCTTATATCTTAATTTATTATATTCTGCAGTTTGATGGTACAGGGTTTAGTTTGAGTGTATTATTCTGCAGTGGATTATTTTTTTGGGTATAATTGAATTTCTTTGAGTGTATTAGTACTGTGAATCTTCCTTGTATTATTTTTCTTTTATTGAATGCAGTTTGATGGTACAGGGTTTAGTTTTATGTAATTATACTGGCCAATTAATGTTTTTGTATGATGAAACCTTGAGCAGTAGTAATGTAGTATGCTACTGAGGTGCTGCCACCACCATTTTTGGATTTTTTGCCACTGCCATGGGTCTACCCACCTTTAACCCCCCCCCCCCTTTTTACTGCTAATACAACTTTCCAATGCTTCGCAGGTAGATTGAGCTTGTAATTTGATTGTTCTTTATGTGATTGTTGTTTAAAGGTTTATGGATTACACAACTGCTGAAAGCGGAATCCCCATGACTGATCATCCTGTTAGTTCAAGTGCTCGTGATGGTGTTGAATTTCAAGAGCAAGGAAGAGAGACTAGTGCTCAAGAGCAACCCGAAGCAACTCAAAGGACTAATATGGATGTCGAAGGAACACAAAGTAAAGGTAAGAAAAAGAGGTCTTGGGTTTGGGGCCATTTTGAGTCATTTATTAGAGATGGTGATAAAAGAGCAAGATGTAATTATTGTAAGAATGATGTTTGTGGTGATCCCAAAAGTGGTACAAGCGTTATGAAAAATCACTTAGATAGATGCAAGGAATACCCTCCTAACATTGACAAAAGACAAAGACTCCTTTCTTTCCGAAATTCTCAAAGTCAAGAAGTCGTGGGGGATGATAGTGTATGTGAAAATGTGGTTAAGGAAAAAAAAGGGAAACTAGAACTTTGGAAACATAAACAAGAAGAGAGTAGGAAAGCATTTGCTAAGATGATAATTATGGATGAGTTACCATTTAGCTTTTGTGAACGTGAAGGTTTTAGATATTTTATGTCTGTTGCACAACCTCATTTCATTATTCCCTCTCGTTTTACAGTAGCTAGAGATTGTCTTCGTGTATACCAAGAAGGAAAAAAAAGTTTAAAAAAAAATTTAGTAAGTTTTCTCCTCGCATTTGTCTTACTACCGATACATGGACATCTTGTCAAAACTTAAGCTACATGTGTTTAAAAACCCATTTTATTGATGATAATTGGAAATTGCATTAAAAAATCTTAAATTTTTGTCCAATAGGGGGTCATTCTGGGGAGTCAATTGGTAAGGGGATTGAAAAGTGCTTACTTGATTGGGGTATTACTAGAGTGATGACCATAGCAGTGGACAATGCTTCTTCCAATGATGTTGGAATTCAATACATAAAGAGAAGGCTTCAAAGACGGAAAGATGGGACTATTTTAGGTGGTAAATGTCTACATATGCATTGTGCAGCTCATATTTTAAATCTCACTGTGAAGGAGGGTTTGAAAGAAAGTGATGTATCCATTTCAAGAATTCGTAATAGTGTTAGGTTTGTTAGGACATCTCCTGCAAGATTACAAAAGTTTAAGAATTGTATAAAGCAGGAACAAATTGAGTCAAAACGACAACTTTGCTTAGATGTTGAAACTAGGTGGAACTCCACATACGTGATGTTGGAATATGCTTCTGTTTTTCGTAAAGCTTTTGATTTGCTTGAAACTTCTGATGGTGGGAAATTTAATACGGAGTTGTCAAAGACTCATGGTGTTCCTACCGATGAGGATTGGGATCGTGTTGCTGCTTTGCTTCCTTTTCTTAAAATTTTTTGTGATGCAACTTTAAGATTTTCTAGATCTTTGTATGCTACTTCTAATGTATATTTGCAAGAATTAGTTGCCATTGGAAAGATGATAAAGAGAAAGCGTGAAAGTTTTGATCTAGGTGAGAAGCTTATGGCTCAAGGGATGAAGAAGAAACATGATAAGTATTGGGAAATTGTGGATAACATTAACTTGATGTTATACATTTCTATTGTACTAGACCCTAGGTGTAAAATGCAATATGTGAAGTGGGCAATTAATGACCAATATGAGGAACCCAAGTCTTCAAATTTGTGTGGTAAGGTAATGGAGACTTTGAAATCTTTGTATGTTCATTATGGATCTCGACAAACTCAAAATGTGTCAAATGCCAGTGAAGTAGTTCACTTAACTTCAACTGACATGGATAGCATTGAGGATTGGCATGATGTAACTGATTTAGAGTTTGAAGAGACGGTGCTCAAAATATTCTTGAAAAAAAGAGTGACTTAAATAAGTATTTAGCCGATGAAAAAGAAACAATCAATCCTGGAAAAGTTCTTGATGCTTTAGAGTGGTGGAAGAAGAATGAGGAAAGATATCCTATAGTTGCTCTTATGGCTAGAGATGTCTTAGCCATTTCCGTGTCCACCGTAGCTTCCGAAGCTGCATTTAGCACATGTTCACGAGTGCTAGATATATTTCGAAGTTCTCTCTCATCAAGCATGACGGAAGCCTTGATATGTTCTCAAGATTGCTTGCATAGTAATAAGACCCCCCTTTTAATAGGAGAAAGCCTTGTAGAAATTAAGAAAATAGAAGAAGGTAACATCTTTAATTTACTTACCTTATTCTATTGTTTGATTTTATATAGCATGTTCAAGTTTTATGTAACAAATAACTTTTTTTTTTAGAGTTTTCACCCTTGGTTGATCAACCTTCATCTACCATTGTTGATGACTACTTTTAAAGGCTTTTTACGAATTTGATTGAGATAAGGCTTAGCATCGACACTACAAAAAAACGGTCATTTACGACGGAATTCTATCGGAAAATGCTCGTCGGATATTTGGTTGTCGCAAAAACAAGAATTTGCGAAGAAATTTCTGTCGGAAAAGTTTTCCGACGGAATTTCAACATTTTTCCGACTATTTGAGTTTTTTGATTTGTGACGAAATTTTCGACAGACCTTAATTCGCCGGAAATTTCCGTCGCAAAACAAAACCATCAAAATAAAATAAAAGAAAGGCGGTGAGGCAGCAATAGCCAGCCCACCACCTCAACAAACCCACCCCATCACCACGTCCAGACCACCACCTTACCCCACCACCACGCCCAGACCCGTCCCCCACCTAGACCCACTAACCCCTACCCACCCAGAAACCCAACCTCCAACCCATCTCCCACCATGAACTCCACCAACCCCCAAACCCAGACCCTCAAACCCAGTCACCCACACCCACTAAACCTCAGCCTAATTCGCCCAAACCTAAACCCAAAAAACCCACCACCCACACCCACTAACCCTCGTCCAAATTTGCCCAAACCCAGATCCAAAAATCCACCCACCCACACCCACTAACCCTCACCCGAAAACCCACACACCCTCAGCCATCTCACCATCACCCAAACCCAAAACCACCAAATCAACAGTAAATCAAACCCAAATAATCACAATCCACAAAAACAGACGTTTTTCCACAATCCAAAATCCAAAAACAACAAAAATTGTAAAATGAAAAACAGAAAAAATAAAAAAAATGAAACGAAAAAAAAAAGAAAAAAACAAAGGTTGTAAACACATACCTTCTTTATACATCAAGAGACGGTGGGAGTGCTGCTGTGGTGGTTGTGAGAGAAATACAGAAGAAGAAAGAAGATAAGAGGCGACAGGAGAAAGAAGGGGAAAAAAAAGAAATTAAGAGGGAGAAAGAAGAGCAGAAGAAAAGAAAGAAGAAAGAGAGAAGAAGAAAGGAGGAGGCAACGGGAGAAAGAAGAGAAGAAAGAAGAAATAGGGTGAAAAGAATTGGACCCAAGCACCTTTTTATATTAGGGTTGAGTAGGTTTTTTTTTTTACTTTTTTTTTAAATTGCGACGGAATCAAAAATTTTTAATTCATTCAACAATTTTTTAAAATTCCGTCGGAAACGGGAACATTCCGTCGCTAATTATTTTTATCAAAAAATTTCAATCCATTCAACAATTTTTTTAAATTCCGTCGCAAATTTCCGACGGACCAAAATTCCGTCGCAAATTTGCTACGAAAAAAAATCCGTCCCAAATATCTACAATTTCCGACGAAATATTGGTCCGTCGGAAACATTCCGTCGCTAATCGATGTTTTTCTTGTAGTGGGACTTGTAATTGTCTTACTTTGTAGTTCTAATGTTGTATGTGTTCGGACTCTTGTAAGGATTGATTTGAACTTGTATCTCTATAGATTATTAGAACATTGCTTTAAAATTAAGTAATGAATCTTGTATCTCTTAATTTGTATGACCTTATCATTTGAGAAAATGAATCTTGATGTTATAGGCAGAAATTAGAATACATATCAAAAGGAAAGAAAATTAGTCAAGCCTAAAATAGGTGGGAAAAAGGAAAAAAATGAAAAACAGATAACAGATATCCGCCTCATTTGATCCGGTTTAAAACAGACAGCAGATATTATATGTCCGACCGTTTCGGATACAGATACAGATATCAAATTTACAGATTTTCAAATACGGATATCCGATCCGCAATTAAAATTCGGATCGGATATCCACTCCGTGCTTACCCCTACCCCTAAAAACCAAAAATCAATTTGGGAGTTTTGTAACCTTGTTATCTATCATTCTCTCCTTAAATCACATACAATTATACAAAAATGAATAATTTTTAAGGATTATTGTCAACTTATCAAGTGATTATGGATTCAATTGTAAGGAAAAGCTACAAATTATGTCACCTATTTTTATTTCTTCTCAATTTCATCCCCCCTTACTCCCGTCAATCTGCATCTTCTAATTCAAGACTTTATTAAGAAAATTGTTTTTAAGTTCTGAGTGTTCAAATGATGAATTTCAGAAAATCTAGTTTTGATTTTGTCTTTGAATGAAGTTGTATTTGATTTTGAGATTACGCAGGTTTCTATTAAATAGTCCAAGGGCATTTTAGTAACTTCAGTTGACTAATGGAAGAAAGAGTAAAGAAATGTGTCAACTAACGGTGAGAATAAATGTAAGCCGTTAGTTGGTAGTGATATCAAAAAAAATTGTAAAATCTAGGTAGTTGGGAAATTTTTTAAAAGAATATAGATAGTTGTTCACAAAGACACCTAAATTGTAGGTAGTTGTTGACAAAAAAATGCTAATTTAAACCAATATAACATTTGAATGCATTTTTTTAATTAACCTATAAACTCAAATCAAGTCCTTTACAAGATATCACAGGTTCGCCGATCCATGACCCGCTCCCGTACTGGGTTCGAAATGGGGATGGGAGCGGTAAGGGTTCGGCCCGAAATCGACCCCAAAGTGGTACATCTCTGGTGGGGACGACGAGGTGGATGTGGGGACAACGAGCTATGTGATTGGAGACATTTTGGTGACGGTTTGCAGTGTGAAGTGGTGTCCCCTTCCTACTTTCAGGCTTTGATTCTGCTTGGGGTTTATAGGCAAGTCAAATGTCATTAAAATGAGCTTTGCATCTTCTCTAGTGAGGCACCATAACAATAGAGCTCGAAGCTTTAGAGTTGAAATGGCTTTCCAATTTTTTAATGTGTGGTTGACAAACTGACAAGCATGACTCATCATTTAATCTACCCCTTCTTTGTTAGTCACGTGACTATAGACACCTACATTTGTCCCCACCCTTAGGCCGATGATAAACATATATCACGTCGCTAACTAGTCCAATCTTGAGAAGCAGAAAGATCCAACCTAAAACGCCTCGAAACTCCTAAAAATAAAAAAATCCCAAAAATATTTTAATTTTAATTTTCCATATGTTTGTAGATTTTTTCCATTTTTTAATAGAGCGCTAATGACTTTCAAATGCTTGGAATTGACTTTTTCATGAAAATGAGCTATAACGTAACCATAGAAAAGGAAAACCTTGAAACCCAAGTCATGGGCCCAAGGCAAACCTTCCCATCCTCGCCCACTAGAAGGTATGGAAGAAGGAAACTTCCTCCTTCTTTCTTCTTCATGGCATGAGGTAAGCAAAAAGAGGAAATAAGAAAATGGGCCGACGTAAGCGGACATGCTCTCCAAGGCACAAAATATAAGGTAATATTAGCGAAATTTCCAGAAAAAGGGAAGAGTGTTGTGCGCATGGGCGCGCCACTTACGCAAGGGTGTGGGGCCCTGCGCCTACAAGAACAGAATCGCCTCATTTTCCCGAAATTTCCCTATAAGTACCCCCCTTCGTTTCCTCAATTTCAGCAACTTTTGGCATTCTTGTGAGTGATGAAAATCTGATTTTGTGAGAGTTTTAGAGAGAATGTAGCATTCTTTCATCATGCCTCCATAAACTATTCTTTATTTTCTTTTAATCTTCATCTTCTCCATCCTTAAAAATCATAAATAATCACAAAAAACATTTTATTTTCTTTTCCTTAAGTTTCTTCATTTTAATTGATTAGTTGTTGTTGTTGTTGTTGTTGTTGTTGTTGTTGTTGTTGTTGTTGTAGTTGTTGTGGTTATTATTATTATTATTATTATTATTATTATTATTATTATTATTATTATTATTATTATTATTATTATTATTATTATTATTATTATTATTATTATTATTAATTATCATCATCATCATCATATTCGCCATCATCATCTTCTTCATATTTGGGTCATATTCGGGTTTTAGATTCTTGAAGGCGGTCTCAAGTCTGTTTCAACACTAGCGCAAAAGGTATCTAATATGAGGCCATCATAAATCATTCTCTCCAAGTTTATTCATCTTCATCAAGTATTCTATTCTTCTTATTATTATTATTATTGTTGGCTGATATACGTGTTTTTTGTTGTGTTTTTCCCTCATTTTCAGCTGATTCTTGTGCTAAAAGGTTAGGTTTGTGGCTTTGTTTTGACTAAATATCGTCCCTCGATGTTAAGTTATGTTTTGGATCGGTTTTAGCATCTTTAGTTAGGACTGAGCACTGGTCCAGAACCGGATCGGACCGGGACCGGCTGGACCGGTGGACCGGAATCTTAAAAAAAGCTGGACCTGGACCGGACCTGCTAGACTTGTTCCTTTTTTTTTTTTTTGCCTTTTCAATTGAAATTTTTAATACAAAACCTGTTGGACCGGTTGTCCATTGAGTTCTTACTAACTTACTTATCTTAGAGACTTAGTCTTCACATAGGATCCAAATTCAACATACAATCTAATTAGTAATTATTACAAACATTTAAGTTCTCAAATAATTTCAACTACATTACAACTTTACAACTATTACAAGTTCACCACTTGTAAGTAATAACACATTAACACACAAATTTCAATCCTACTAATATAATAGCATAACTAAACAATTAAAAGTCTACAGACATATATAAGAGCTTCATCTTCCTCTTCTTCAAAACATTGTGTCCACAAACACAACATCATCCTCCAAATCAATACATGAAACATCTATTCAAAAAACAAAAACAAAATATATTAGAAACATAAAAATCCAAAACTTTGACTTCAAAATATAATTGAACACAACTACACAAGTAATGTAAAACAATACCTTTCTCAATTTCTTCTAATTCTTTAATGTTTTCTTCCACTTCGACACCTGATGCTCCCTTCTTTGCTCTAAGCCAATCTTGTGTACATATTAAAGCTTGAACCATCTTGAACAATATACAATACAACACATCAAAGAATCAAAGATATAAATGAGGATTTTTAAATTATGTATTTTATACAAACAAAAGACAAGGGTATTTAATTTATTACCTTAGGAGTCAATGAACTTCAATTCTAAATGGATCAAGACATCGGCCTCCCGTACTGAAAGCCGATTCCGATGCAACGGTTGACAAAGGGATAGCCAATATATCACGTGCCATACGTGATACAATCGGATAACGATGTCCATTACAACCCCACCAAGCCAAAGGATCCATGTCTTCCTCTTCCGCTCCTAATTGTTCATTTATGTATCTATCAAACTCACTATTCACATATCCACTTGATCCCTTCATTCTTTTAGCCCTATCTTTGACACTTCTCATGTAGTCAATCCCTCCACTAATATTACCATCGTCATCTAAATCCATTGACATAGATTCTCCACTTGGTGGTGCTTGAGGAACTTGAGAAGAATACATTGCACGATATTCATCAAACAATTCATGTGCATATTCATTCACATTATTAGCAAGTTGCATGCCCTTTTCTTTTCCATACATGTCGGTAAGTGTTAACTCAACAACCAACATTTTAGAATGTGGATCAAGAACCACAGCAACATAAATGAACATATTTATCTTCTCAATATTCCCCCAATATTTATCAAACTTCTTTTTCATTGAAATGGCCATGGATTGAAAGTTCAAATCAGCACTTTTCTCCCATTTATTTAACATATCATAAATTGCCGCAATTTCAAACAAACCTTTATTACTTGTCGCATAGTAAGAGCCAGATATACGACGAGTTAAAAGGTAAAATCCCTTCAAAAACCAAACTAACCTTTCCACATTTTTCCAATCATCACTATCCGGTGGTTTTTCATTCTCATTAGAGCTTTCAGGAACATTTATACCACTAAGCACACGTTGAAATTTCAATGCGGTATCTAACATTGTATAAGTAGAATTCCAACGAGTGGGAACATCAAATGATAAGGATGCTTTGCTATCAACATTAGCCTTTTGACCTACGTCTTTGAATCTAGCGATTCTTCCAGGAGAATTTTTAACAAACTTCACAACATTCCTAACTCTATCAATGCACACACCATGTTCCCTAATACCATCCCACACAATAAGATTAATAATATGCGCTATGCTTCTAACATGTAGAAACTTCCCTTTACTAATAGTTCCAGTTCTTTCAACCATTTTCTTTAGATGGACACAAGCTACATCATTTGAACTAGCATTGTCAACTATAACAGTTAAGAGCTTATCCTCAATACCCCATGACTCCAAACATGCCTCAACTGCTTTCCCAATAGCTTCACCTTTATGACTAGAAATTGGACAAAAATTTATTATCTTTTTATTCAATTTCCAATCAACATCTATATAATGAGCAGTGAGACACATGTAATTAATTCTTTGAATTGATGTCCAAGTGTCCGTTGTTACACAAATTCTTTGACAACTCTTTAAATCTTCTTTTAAATTTGCCTTTTCAGTGTAATAAAGTTGTAAACAATCACGAGCAATGGTGAAACGTGATGGAATAGTAAATCTAGGACATGCAACTTTCATAAAATCCTTAAACCCTTCCTTTTCAACATGCCTAAATGGAAGCTCATCAATAATAATCATACGAACACATGCTTCTCTAACAGCCTTTACATTAAAAGTCCCATACTTCAATTCATTATCCTTTTCCCCATCCCCCGCATGAAAGTGTAATTCAGTTTGTTTCCCACTCCCTTTATCTTTATCTTTAGCAAATGGATTATTATTACATTTCTCCGCATGATTTTTCACATTCTTTGACCCATTAATATTACCATCAGCAGCAAAAGTTTTATCACAATACTTACATTCAGCGCGAACTTTATCATTATCGTCCCAATACTCAATGTAATAGTCCTAATATGCTGCCTTCTTCTTGGTTTTCTCTCTACTAAAGTATCGACGTCCTTCCTTAAGTTTCTTGTCTGGAGGCAATGTCTTCTTTATTTCGTCAAGGTTGGTTTGAGTAGTAGCATCAGATATCGTGTTGTTCGTTCCATCAGAAGAAGAACCAACAGGCCTTTGGGATCGAGAGCTCGCCATCTACATAAACAAGATGTATGTCAAACTTTATGTATCAAAAAAGGTTAAATAAATTCTAACCATAATAACATCTTGCATAAGCTTACATTGGTAGAAAATGAATCCGGTAGTGTTGCCGTATTGAGTTATTGTTTACTTGTAATTTGTCAAACCTCTCTACAGCATATTAATCAAATTAGTAGTAGTTGCAAATAATGATAAAACTAGACAAGGACATCAAACTTTATAGTGATGATTAGGGATTGAAATTGCCAATAATGCATTAATTATGCACATATTATCAGACTTTATAGTGATGATAACATTCATATTGTCACTACCTCAGGGCTCAGGCTATTTCATTTCTTTTACAGAGTAAAAAAAATTAATACTAAAAAGCATGAGTAATATTGACCTTACATATGAGTAAACTGCTTAACAATATTCACAATAATATTAACCTTACACATGAGTAAACTCTATCATATAACAGAACACTATAGCTAAATTATGTTAGGCATTTCATCAAACAGATTATGTGCATTGAACAAAGTTACTATCATATAACACAAAACCAAACATATCAAACTACAGAAAACCAAACACACAAAAACAAGCTAATAAACACACAACAAATCGGAAAAAATCACAAACAAAACAATATTAACTGTAGGAATAGCATGTGAATATCCAGGCGCACACATAACAAAACAAATTAATACTGTATTCATCTGACAAAAATTTATCAGCTTACATTAGCACTCATTTATCCTTTAAAATC
Source organism: Suaeda aralocaspica (assembly GCA_016808085.1). NCBI lineage: Eukaryota > Viridiplantae > Streptophyta > Magnoliopsida > Caryophyllales > Amaranthaceae > Suaeda > Suaeda aralocaspica. The sequence goes on along the minus strand of PYUH01000239.1, from coordinate 654,427 downwards.
AACTATGATTACGAAGTTTAAATAAATTACAATCATAAACACAATAACACATACTCCATATATTGACAAAATCGTATTTTGAATTAACTTCATTAATACTCTTCTAAGCATTCAAAGTCCATCTCAATTAGTAAATTAATACCGAACTAACGTGTCTAATAATCATAAACATTACCACTTTAGAGCTGTAATCATCTCAAATTATACCCAAATAATTGTGCTAAAACTCAATTATTAGTTCTTGAAAATGAACCCAAATCATCTGATACTATTTTCACCATTCGTAGAACTGATATCACTCTTAGAAAAATCAGTCAACTTATAGAATATTCGAAATTTCGTATTACTCCACATGGATTTTAGTTTGAGTATTAGTCTCCTAATGTTCACAGGGAAATCAGATACCAACATTAAACAACAATTAATTGCAAATTCAAATTTTAAATTACCTCACTCCCCAAATGGAAATCGTTCGATTCGATTCGATGACAGAGAAGACGACGGCGGCGGATCAAAGACGACGAAGGAGAACGGCGGTCGTGAGGAGGAAGTGGACTGGATTTTTTAGGGTTTTCGGATTTTGGGGGTATACTGAATTGCAGACTACACATGATAAGAGAGTAGTTATTTTTAAAAAAAAAAAATTTAATAGTTATTCCGGTCCTTCGGTCCAGACCTGAAAACCCCGGTTTTGGACCAGACCGGCACCCCTAATTTTATTGGACCTGGAACTGGACCGGAATAGGTGGTCCGGTCCAGTCCGGTCCAAATTCATGTACAGATCGAACCTTTGCTCAGCCCTATCTTTAGTTGACTTTTAGAACCTTTTACGGTTATATTTTACTCTTTCGATTATTACGCGTGGTTTTCGGTTTTGTTTATATGTTACTGGAGCGTAATAGAGAGTTATAAAGTCATTGGAGGCTAAAACGAGTCAAAATATGCTTGCCTCGGGATGCGTGCCAAGTTACGAGAAGCCACAAACGAGATTTGAAGAATCGAGCGGAATTAAGGAAGATCGTCAAAATTTAGTTGTGTAAGCTTCATGCGGTCGCAGCCCTTAATCATCACATGTTCTATGCGGGCGCAACATAAAACAGCAGCCTCAGAAGTCCTAAAATAGAAGACTAGCGGGCGCAGGGAAGAAATGCAATTTCTTCTATGCGGGCGCAGGTGAAGGCTTTTGTGCTCCGATTTTTCACTCCATGCGGTTTTGCTTCGTGGGTTTTAATTAATTAAAAATCCAAATCCTATATATACTCTATGTAAAGGGGGCACGACTATATCTAATTTTTATCATATTTTTAGTCCTAGGAATCCAAAATTACTTATTCTCTCTAGAATTTTAGGATTAATTACTTTGTTCAAACAATTCAAGCTTTCGATTAATGCAATTCAATCTTTATTTGGTAATCACTTTCCTTATGCTTTTTAATTCTTTTAATTTCATAATTCTCTTTAATTTCTTAGTTTTTAGTTTAGATTAATTAGTTTTGCTATAATGATTCTTATTTTAGTTTTATTAGTAATTAATTTAGTTTTAATTAATTCTTTGTTCATGATCATGTTGTTTGATTTCAATTTTGCTTTTGTTCCCTTAATTATGAGTGAGTAGTCGTTTTCTCTAGGGTTAGGGGATCTATGATCATGATTTAAATTTAATTTATGTTTTCTAATTAGTTCTTGGCTTCTAATTGAATTCCTATTATTGATTTCTTGTGATTGCAATTATATTGTGGCCAGTTTTAGTTGTAAGCTAGGTTATTGTTGAAATCGAGGCCGAGAGGTAAGATTACCACAATTAGACCACTGAATAATAGGCAAAAACAAATTTATGCGAGCGAGAGCCGGTAAAGGAGTTTTGAGGGAGTCTAAGTTTGAGAGAATTAGTGAGCCCTAGTTCAATGAATGCCAATGAATTGATTAGTGAGTGTTAATTGAGTTTGTTGATTGATCATGGTGAACCGATAGCCCTAGGTTTCCATTAATAGAGTTTAATTGATAATTTCCCGTCATTTCCTTAGTTTCAATTCTTAGTCTTCTTAGTTTTAGAAACCATTTACCGAAATTTCCACCAAGGCCCCTTACACGCTGTAGGCTTTTTAGAACTAGTAGAATTTAATAGCTTCCCTGAGGATTCGATCCCTACTTCCCTAGCTATATTAGTTAGAGTTGTTCGGTTATTTTTGAGAGGTGTGCGATAGCCTGTTCAAATTTTGGCGCCGTTGCCATGGAGGCAATTTTTAATTCTATTAGTCGGGTTTAAAGTGTTCTTTTATTTTTATTTTCAGTTTTATTTCTTCACCTCAAGGAGCCTTCACGTTCCTTGAGGTAGTTCTCATTTCGGTTTCGAGTTTCGATTGTGTGCAGGTATTAGGTTGTATGCCGGCTTGGATCGATCTTGAACCGGAAAGTTCGTTGCATAAGAGGAGTCGCAGAAGGAAGTGGAGATCACGAAGAAGCATCCTTTCTGAACGAACACTTTTTGATTTGACACAATTATTTGCTGAGTTGAACATTTCCGATAGTTCAGATAAAGAAGAAGAGATGTCAGGATCACAGTTCAACGAGAATAACCCACCACGGGATGATGCACCGCCGCCGCCACCACCACAAGCAAGGTCCTTAAGAGACTATTCTCAGCCGAGTTCTGCAACAGTGGGAGGTGGATACCGAGTTCCTGATATAGAGGCCCTGAATTTCGAATTGAAGCCAGCTTTGGTGAACATGGTTAAAAGGAATCAGTTTGCAGGCACAATGAAAGAAGATCCGAACTTACATTTGAATAACTTCATTCAGTACTGCAATACAATCAAGCAAGCTGGTGTATTTCAACATTACATACGACGTACGATGTTTCCATTTTCATTAAAGGAGAAAGCTCGATCTTGGTTGAATGGTCTGAGCACGGATACTATTAATAGTTGGGATGACTTGGCTCTTGCTTTTCAAAGGAAGTACTATCCTCCGGAGAGAACTGCACAACTTAGGAGTCAAATTACGAATTATAACCAAGAAACAGATGAAACTCTTTAAGATGCATGGGAGAGATTTAAGGATTTATTGAGAATGTGCCCTCATCATGGACTTGAGAAGTGGTTTTTAGTGCAATCATTCTATAATGGCTTGGGTAATGAGAGTAGAACTTTGCTTGATTCTACTGCTAGTGGTCGATTTATGAACCAAGAAGTCAATGCTACTTATGATTTAATTGAGGAGATTGCTATTCATAATTCTCAATTTGGTAATCCTAGAGGACATGTTAAGAGAGGAGGAAAACATGTGATAGATGACAAGTATGAGAGTTTGGCGTCACAAATCAATGCAATTCATGAGAAGCTAGACAAAATCAACACACCATCCTAAAATCTAATGACAGTAGCTGCACATTCGGGAGCTACAGATGTCTTTTGTGGTTTATGTGGTTCTTTTGGGCATAGTATGCAAGCATGCCATAGTTCTATGGAGCAAGTATGTGCATTTCAAGCTTAACAGAATAACCCATTTTCCAACACCTATAATCCTGGTTGGAAAGATCATCCATACTTCTCCTACAAGAATACTAGCAATGTTCAAAATCCGCAGCAGCAGCCACATTTTGTACCACAGCAACAACATCAGGTTCAACGGTTTGCTCCACCTCAACCACCGGGTTTCAGTGGACCACCACCTCCAACACCACTCCCAGCACCTCCACAGCCATCTAGCAATGACATTTCAGAACTGAAGAATATGATGATGTAGATGCAGAAAGCCATGGAAGCTATGCAGGCCCACAATCGACAATTGGAGACTCAAGTAGCCCAAATTGTTCAATCATCCGCACAAAGGCAACAAGGCCAACTTCCTCCTCAACTTGCTCCATCAAATGCTTCTTCAATCAATCCACCTCGTGATCATTGCAATTCCATTGCAACAAGGAGCCGTACTTACTATGAAGGTCCTAGAATGCCTGGTGATGATGCTAACAAGGCTGCAGATGAAACAAAGAAGACTAGTTCGGTTGTTATTGAAGACCTTGAGGAAGCAGCTGCAGAAAAGGAGAAGGAAGCATCAAAGAAGCAAGCTCCAGCAGCAGATTCAGTTACTGATACGATTCCTCCCTCAAAGGTGCCATTACCCTTTCCGAACAGGGTAACAAGGTGTAAGAATGATAATCACTTTCGTAAATTCCTTGACATAGTTAAAAATTTGCAAGTTACTGTGCCTTTCACTGATTTAATTACTCAAGTGCCTACTTATACTAAATTTTTGAAAGATATTTTAAGCAGGAAACGTGAGTTGAATGTAACAGAGACAGTTGCACTCACTGAGGAGTGCAGTGTGATCCTTCAAAACAAATCTCCTCCTAAGTTGAAGGATCCAGGCAGTTTTTCAATTCCATGTAATATAGGTCCTTTATTTATTGATAAGGCTCTATGTGNCCTATGTGATTTGGGAGCTAGTCTAAGTGTGATGCCCTTATCAATTTGTAAGAAGCTTGACTTGGGAGAACTTAAATTTATTTATGTTACTTTGCAGATGGCGGATAGAACTGTAAAATACCCTAAGGGTGTTTTAGAAGATGTACCTGTTAGAGTAGGAAAATTTTTTATTCCTGTTGACTTTGTTGTCCTTGATATTGATGAGGATGTTCATATCCCCATCATTCTAGGTAGACCTTTCCTACATACTGCAGGTGCCGTCATTGATGTTAAAAATGGAAGTTTAACTCTTTTTATAGGGGATGACAAAGTGACATTCAATCTTAATAATGCAGTAAAAAAACCCATGATAGAGCAGTCATGTTATAGGATCGATATTATTGGTGAAATTGTTTTGGATGACATGCCTCGATCCCTTACAAAGGATCCCCTAGAGGCCATTTTGTGTTTAGATGCTAATGCAGGTGAAGGAGATTCGGAAATTGATGCTATAGGCCATGAATTGAACAATGAGAGGATGACTTTAGAGGAGAGCCAAAGGTATCAATCATTGCCTCAACAATCATATGCCATCAAAGAGGTAATACAGCCCGAAATGAAACCCCTTCCCCCTAATTTGAAATATGCTTTTCTAGATGATGCCGAGTTGTATCCAGTCATAGTTAGCTCTAAACTTACTGATAGTCAACTTGAAAAGTTACTTGCTGTGCTTAAAACTCACAAAAAGGCTATTGGTTATACACTTGATGATCTAACTGGAATAAGTCCTGATTTTCGCATGCATAGTATACATCTAGAAGAAGGCCATAAGCCTTGTATACAGGGACAAAAGAGACTTAACCCTAACATGCAGGAAGTGGTGAAGAAAGAGGTTCTCAAACTTCTTGATGCAGGTATCATTTATGCTGTGCCAGATTCTCAATGGGTAAGTCCAGTGCAGGTAGTCCCTAAGAAGGGGGGAACAACTGTTGTGCGAAATGATAAAAATGAACTTATCCCCACTAGGGTTGTTACTGGTTGGCGAATGTGCATTGATTACCAAAAATTAAATGTTGCCACCAAAAAGAATCATTTCCCTCTCCCTTTTATTGATCACATGTCAGAATGGCTAGCAACTAATAAATTTTTGCTATCTAGATGGTTATTCTGGGTTCTTCCAAATACCTATCCATCCTGATGATCAATCTAAAACTACATTTACATGCCCCTATGGCACTTTCGCTTATCGTAGAATGCCTTTTGGTCTATGTAATGCACCTGCTACCTTTCAAAGATATATGATGGCTATATTTTCTGAGTTCATAGAGTCTAGCATGGAAGTTTTCATGGATGATTTTAGTGTCTATGGTACTGATTTTGATTCATGTTTGGCTAACCTAACTAAAGTGCTTAAAAGATGTGAACAGGTGAATTTGGTCCTCAATTGGGAGAAATGTCACTTTATGGTGACGCAAGGAATTTTCCTAGGACATCTAGTCTCTGAAAGAGGTATTGAAGTAGATAAAGCTAAAATCCAAGTTATTGAACAATTACCTCCACTAGTAAGTGTAAAAGGTGTTAGAAGCTTTCTAGGTCATGCAGGGTTTTACCGTAGATTCATCAAAGATTTCTCTAAAATTNGCACGGTTTTTGTAACACCCCCAAATTCCTCACTTTCTACTTACCTCAAACCTATAAACACAAGAGGAACTTGAGCATGTTACCGCCACGTCACAACTAATTATGAAAACTAATTGCAACGCTAAGGCTAAGGTAAAACAACACACTTTACTAAAACCATTTTATAAAAGTCAAACAACTCACAGCGGAAGTCTTTACAACTAAGTCAAACATTAAATTAACAACTTGGAACCATCACGGCCCTTATTCCAAACCACTAGAAAAATCTAAAGTCAAAACAACTACCAAATATTATCCACTCCTCTCGAAAAATCCCTTCACCATGCATATGCTCAACAACCTGCACTTATTCTGCTTAACAAGCAAACAGAACAAGAAAAACATGGAAATATATATGTGTCAGCAACCACTGCTGAGTATGCACAACATAGCAGAAACATAACAACACGAAGACACACACATAGCACACAAAATACACATAACAAGACTCTCACTCCAAATTAAGACTCATGACTCATAAGTTCAAAATTCTTCATCTTGATTATAACTTCTTGCTTCGAAAAGGATATAGGAAACGTGAACGGGCTCTTTGGAAAGACGGTCGTCAACCAAGTAGGTAGCGCTCCCCGTACAATCCGAACTCTAACAGAAAGATAGCTAGTCTTTCAAAAACAGTGGTACATGGTCTCCATCCACCCCATGTCCAAACTTAACTCTTTAACTCTTTTGGAATTCCAGAACCTAAACAGTGAAGCATCGTCACACTCCACTATGGAAGTACAGCGTTAAGGCAATACATACCTCCCCCGTATGGTAACCTCATTTGGCCTGAATGAGTACTCACGTTCCTTTAAAAATAACTTACTCATAATTGCTTACTTAACTTTGCTTTACTTGACTTTATTTAACTTTGACTTAATAAGCATTTAACTTTGACTTGTCTTGTAAACATGACTCTTATGGTCAAAACTTGCTCAAAACATGCATAGAAGCATTATAACTCATGAACAAACTTCAAAACACTTAAACATGTCATTTTAGACTCTTAACCCTCACATTAAAGCTTCATATAGCTACTGTCCAGAATTCAAACATAACTTAAAACACGACCGAAAAGTCAAACATACACCGTCAGACTTCGAAACATACATAAACAACATAGAAACCATCAAACACTTAACCAACACTTGTTAATGACTCTTTCCTCTTTTAGTAACCTTCCATTAATAGTAAATGACTTTTGAAAACATTTTTAGAAACTTCTATTCCTAGAAATTTATTTTTGAAAAACATTTGTTTTAAAACTAGGCAATAGAAATAGAAATAAATCTGAAAATAATTATTAAAAATTAAATAGGTTCGAAAACACTTTTCCAAAACCTTTTACTGCCTAAAATACAGTCTCAAACCAAATCTCGTGGCTAGATAAGGTCTATGTGAATTTTAGTAGATTTTAAACTAGAAACCCTAAAACTAGCGATAAAACAATTAAAAATCCAAGCTAATTACCTAATAAATTCTCTAGGTCGTGAAACCCATTTTATAATTCCTTTTATTCTCCTATTAACCAGTAACAACCTTTAGAAACCTTAGTTCACGTTTTAAATATTTTTAAAAGATTTATTTTTGAAAACAGTCCAATCTGTCTAAAACCAATCTAAAAATTATTTAAAAATATTGGAAAACCTTTTAATGACGAAACCAACTCTATAAACTCATATTATGCTTCTGGAATACATTAAAAATAATCTCATAGTCAGATTCGACCTTTAGACCTTCTGAAACAATATTTTTCGGTAAAAACCGCAAAACTGAAAACTGACTAATAAAATTATTTGACCATGCTATACTTCATGTTAAAGTACGAGAATTTAACACAACTTCACATACATCACAATAAGTCTAAAATAATTTTTACGAGCATACTTCAACACTTTAACCTCATATAACAAATTTTACACATAAACCAGCAGATTTTCGGTTCAACACTATAAAATTCATGGGGGCTTGCATGATCGTTTTCTTGCTCCAATAATTTAACACGACATACTATAATACTAAACCTAAGTTTTCATGCTATTAGGTCTTTGATATGTCGCACATACCTTGCTCGCTAAATTTCCTTCTTAATTAAAACTGCTCTTCGGAAAATTCTCCTCCTTGCATTAAAATACAAAAATACCATTAGAAATTCGACTAACCTCATATGAACATTATATAACTAATATACAGCCTCTAAAATAATTTTTCGTGCATAAATTTCGATTATTTATAATTTCTATGATTTGTTTTATTAAAAATCCAATTTTTGACATAAACTAATCTATTAAATAAAAATTACCAAACTAATTTTTAAAAATAATTTGAAAACATCAAAACACTTTTTATTTACTGAAAAACATTAGGGAAACACTTTTTCGATTTTTTTAAAAATAATTTGGAAGGAAAAATAATTTTTTTCTCTCTTTTTCTTATTTTCGAAAACCATGGTGAGTGGGCTACTTTGAGGTGGTTTTTGGCCACCTTGGTGGCTGCATGGGTGGCGGATCTTGGTACCTGGTGGTAGAGTGCAGCAAGGGCTGTCACGTGGTGGTGGTTGTGGCGGCAGATGTGAAGTGTGGTGGTTGTGGTGGTGGCTCAAAGTTGGTTCCACGAAGAGGAAAACTGCAGTTTTATTTTTTTCTGTTTGTGTACTTTGCTGCGGTTTTTGGGCTGCGGTTTTTTTTTTTTTTTTTTTTTTTCTTTTTCTGATTTTTGGAAAGGGTTTTAAAGAGTAAAATTTGATGAACCAGAGAGCTATATATAGGGTATATGGCCTTAAGGAATTTCGGCCAAATCAAAGTGAAAAGATAAAGTTTTTTTTTTTTTTTTTTTTTTGGATAAGATCTAAATTGTGTAGGATAATTTTGGATATGTTTATCTTTTGTAAAATCTGAAATTTATCCTAACTAAAAGATACAAAATATCTAGGTAGTTAAAATAAATAATTTAGAAAATAATTTTGGCCATAAAAATATTTATGGGCCTTGGAAAACCGAAAATACCCCATTTTGGGCCTAATATGGTCCGAAAATAATTAAAATAAAACCCATAATTATTTTTGCTATTTTTGAAAATTAAATTTAAATACTCAAAACCTCCTTTAAAAATAATTACTATTTCTAATAAAACCTTTTGTAAAATAAATTATTTTAAGCCATAAAATATAAATAGACTTTATTTTCCGAAATTCATAAAACTATATATTATAATCGTATAAAAATATAATATAAAGTCTTAAAAATACGGGGTATTACAGTTTTACCGTAGATTCATCAAAGATTTCTCAAAAATTGCTAAACCCTTAACACAACTACTATTAAAAGATGTCGAGTTTAAATTCACCGATGAATGCCTTGAATCTTTTAATTTGATCAAACAAGCACTAATCTTAGCACCAATCATTCAATCAGCTGATTAGGAATTACCTTTTGAAATTATGTGTGATGCTAGTGACTATGCTGTAGGTGTCGTGTTAGCTCAGAGGAAAGACAAGATTTTTCATGCTATCTACTATGCTAGTAAGACTTTAGATCCAGCTCAAATTGACTATGCCACAACTGAAAAAGAACTTCTTGCTATAGTGTATGCTCTCGATAAGTTTTGCTCTTATCTTATAGGTTCAAAAGTTATTATTTACACTGGCCATGCAGCTTCAAAGTACTTACTTGTCAAGAAAGAAGCAGAACCGAGGCTAATTAGGTGGATTTTTCTCCTTCAGGAGTTTGATCTAGAAATCCGTGACAAGAAAGGTGCAGAGAATTTGGTTGCAGACCACCTATCTAGGATTCAACTCCTATTGATGACTCTTTTCCTGATGACTATCTTTTTGCTGTGATTTCTAACACTCCATGGTTTGCTGATTATGCTAATTATGTAGTTGGAGGAGTGTTACCTCCCGATCTTACTTATCAGCAACGGAAAAAGTTTTTACATGATGTTAGGCGTTATTTTTGGGATGACCCTAACTTGTTTCGTGAGTGTGCAGATGGCTTATATCACAGGTGTGTACCAGATGGGAATGTCTACGGAGTTCTGCACCATTGCCACTTATCATCCTATGGAGGACATGCAGGGCCCGCCAAAACGATGTTTAAGGTATTGCAATCCGGTTTCTATTGGCCTACGATACTCAAGGTTGCTAGAGACTTTGTCATGTCTTGTGATTCGTGTCAACGGACAGGTAATATCTCAAAAAGGCATGAAATGCCTCAAACAGGTATTTTAGAAGTTGAAATCTTCGATGTTTGGGGTATTGATTATATGGGTCCATTCCCTTCTTCTAACAATAATCGTTTTATATTGGTCGCTGTGGATTATGTTTCTAAGTGGGTGGAAGCAATTGCTTCTCCCCATAATGATGCTAACACCGTTTTAAGAATGTTTAAGCAGGTTATTTTTCCTAGGTTCGGAGTCCCTAGAGCTATCATCAGTGATGGGGGAACGCACTTTCATGAGAAAAGGTTGGATAAGTTGCTAGAGAAATACGGTGTTTACCACAAGACGGGATTAGCATATCACCCACAAACAAGTGGTCAAGTCGAGGTTTCAAACCGAGAAATCAAGTCCATTCTAGAGAAGACGGTTGCGAAATCGAGAAAGGATTGGAGTAGCAAGCTTCATGATGCTTTATGGGCGTATAGGACAGCGTTTAAAACCCAATTGGCACTTCCTCATATAGATTGGTTTATGGAAAAGCGTGCCATCTTCCAGTAGAACTCGAATACAAAGCTTATTGGGCAATCAAGGAATTAAACATGGATGCTAAGCTTGCGGGTGAAAGACGGTTGCTACAGTTGAATGAATTAGATGAATTTCGGCTAGGAGCATATGATAGTGCCAAAATTTATAAAGAAAAGACGAAAAAATGGCACGATAAACGAATCAAGAAAAGGGAGTTTCAAGTCGGTGATAAGGTTCTATTGTTTAACTCAAGACTTCGTTTATTCCTTGGAAAGCTGAAATCTAGATGGAGTGGCCCCTTTACAGTCATAAATGTTAGCAAATTTGGCTATGTTGAAGTTCAAAGTGAAAAGGGTGAAATATTCAAAGTTAACGGTCAACAGTTGAAGCCATACTATGAAGGAGATGTCATCGGTTTGGTTGAAGTCATCCAACTCGATGATCCCAAGACGCTTTGATCACTAATGTAGCCATGCTCAAGCTAGTGATCTTAAAAGAGCGCTCCTCGGGAGGCAACCCGAGCTTTTTATCCTTTTTTTTCTCTTTCTGCATGTTTTTGCGTGTTTTTATGGTTTTCGTAGTTTAGTTTAGCTTAGTTTAGCTTTTGTTTTGATTTTGTGAAGTCTAGCTAAGGGTCTAAGTGTTTAATGTTTAATTGGGGTAATTAAGGAGAGTTTAAGAGTTAAAACGTGCTTCAGTGATGATTAATAATAATAATAATTTATAAGTTAATTCATTAATTAGGGAGAAAAAGAAAAAAATCAACAAAAATGACCAGTAGAGAGTACATGCGGGCGCAGCAGTCAAACACCCATTCCTTCTATGCGCCCGCATTTTAAAACAGAAGGCTCACAATTTCTCTGCAGACTTCACCTGCGGGCGCAACCCTTATTTTGGTTTTCTTCGATGCGGGCGCAGGGGACTCCTGCGGACACCTGTTTGTCCTTTTTCTTTTTTTCGCGTGGGCTTAGTAATTAACCCGTGTTTTATATTTTTCGCCCCCCCCCCTTATTATTGTTATCCTTATATTATTATTATTATTATTATTATTATTATTATTATTATTATTATTATTATATCTTTTTATTATCAATATTATTTTTAATTTCCTAAACTCTCAATCTATCTTCTTCTTCCTCTCTCACACCATTAAAACCCCAAAAACCTTCAACTTCAAATCACCATAACTCACTCCATACTACTCCAAATCACCTCAAATTTTAACACAACACTCCTCTCACTACTCTAAACAACATCTTGGAGTTAAAATTTGGAAGAAAAAAAATCACGAATTGCATAACCTAGGGTTTGAAGTTTGAGTTCAATTTGGGTTTGATTTGTGGGTTGCTTCTTCAATTTTCTTCAAATTTCTTGCTCTATTATCATCTACTAAGGTATAACTTCCTTTTAATCCAATTTATATGAAGTTTTCATGAATTTTCAAATTTTGGGTATTTTTATTACGAATTTAATTGATCATTCTAAACTTGATTTAGGGGTGAAAGTTCGGTGTGCGTTTTGGACTTTGACCAACTCCAAATCCAAACCATTATATTTCGGTCTTTGATTTTTCAGTCCAATCCAATCCAAAATATATTATAATGCAAACCAAACCAGACCATAAAATTTCGGTTTTCCGCTTTTGACTCCAAACCGAACCATACTTTTTAAGTACAATTTTTTCTGCTTTTCTTCCCACACATCCTGCTTAATTTTGCTATACATATTGCCTACTATCTAATACCTATTAAACAATCTGCCTAACATAATTACATAACAAGTTGGGAAATTTCAAAGTTTAAGCCTTCAAAGTTTAAAGTTTACATTGTAAAATATCAAATTATACAACCACAATTAGTGGAGTTTTAATGAAACCACCACACAAATACAACAATTTAATGATACATCCACAATGATACATAGATAATAGGGTAAATAGACTACTAGTAGAGCAACAATAGAAGTACAAATCAACAAGAACACTAGTACAGGCTTAGCAAGGCGTATGAACAACGATAGTAATTCCCTTGTTTCATCAATCCACAACTACTTGATCGATATCATCACCAAGTGCCATATTCTCCAAGTCTAGCAAACAAATATTGAATACAAACAAGTTAAATAATTATATTTGTATGAATAAGATTATGTATGAAAATGAATAGCTTATGATTCTTCCAAAAAAAAAGAACAATTAACAGTATCATAAACCTGCTGCATTAATTTAAGTTAACAGTATCATAAGATTATATATTGGATGACATCTAATTCACACACAAAAAAAAGAGAACAATTAACAGTATCATAAACCTGCTTCATTAATTTAAGACAACTTTTAAGATTCTTCCAAGTTATACTAATGCATCAAATGAGGTAGTGACTTTAAAAGTGGAGCATGTATAGTTCGGAAAAGAAGGCTAATTCACAGGTACATTTACTTTTTTATCTCCCAAAACCCAATTTATCAAACAAAATTCAAATGACTATATTTTTAGTTACATACCAATATACAAAATCCCAAACTGAGAGAGTATCACAAAACAATTTCTCAACCAAACAAATCAATAACGACAGTAAAATTAAAAATATAAATATGTTTCAACTCATAGTAAATTCTACTAAATTAATTATTAAACAAAATTAAAAAAAAACATAAATTCAATTTGTTATTGGGTGCTGCATTCAGTAGCCAAACAGTCAAACTTCAGACAATGTAAACAGCTATTTCATTTATGACTTTCAAACTAGTCAATTCATGTTTTCGATTGGAAGTTAGAATGAAGAGATGAAATAATAATCACACAGTTATCCCTGTCTGAGATAACTCTAGTGCTGAATCAATGTGATCTGACGCTGATTTTTAAAAATAATTTTTATAATGTTTAGTTTGATAAAGATGAGGTAAGTGTGGGAAGTCGATGATGATGAATTATAAGGGCTTGTTTCTCAAAACATTCGCAGTGGCCGACTAAGAGCTTTCGTCTGCGCAGACTAGAGAACTAGGGCTTGTTAACATTGTTGATCATAAATATATATATATGATTAAATTTGAATAATCAACTTTTACCTCAAAAACAAACATTAAATCGAAAACAATCGAAAACAAACATTAACAAACATTAAGTTACCTAAAAAACAAACATTAAATCAAAAACAATTTGAGTTACAATTAACAAACAATTAAATCGAAAACATTCGAAAACAAACATTAACAAACATTAACAATCGAAAACAAACATTAACAAATATTAAAGAAAAACAATTCCAAAAACAATTAATCAAATCCAAAAAATTTCATTCATTTCACCAAATAAATCGAAAACCTCAAAAACAAAACGTTTCAGAGAGAATTTGAGTTACCTCATCAAAAATGTCGAAAAAGTGAAGGTGAGTGAAACTGAGAGGAGAGATTGAGAGGCGAAAGTGAAGCCGTCAGCCGTGATTCCGTGAAGGTGAGACTGTGAGAGTGTGACTGTGTGAGACCGTGAGAGCGGAGAGCCTGAGAGGGAAATTTTTAGGGTTTTTGTGAGAGTCTCAGAAAGAATGAGAGATAAGGGAGAGACATAGGAGGGTTTAGGGTTTTTTTGGGCCAGTTATTGTTGGGCCTAGAAGGCCATAAATTCGGTGTTCGGTTTTAGACCGATAATTTCTAGCTTCAAACCACTCCAAACCGAACACCGAATTTCTGAATTTTCTCACACCGAACCGCACCAGAATAAATGCGAGACCGAACCAAATTAGTTTTTCGGTCTGGTGCGGTTCGGTTTTCGGTTTTAGACCAAATTAGTTTCACCCCTAACTTGATTGTTGTTGTTCATGAGTGTTTAATAGCTATTTTTATGCTTCATTATCATGTTTGGAGTTGTTAATTATAAGTAATTGGAAGTTTTGGTGCTTTATTGTTGAGCAAGATTTCCATGAAATTTTTGATGATTACTCATGAAGTTGTTGTTAATTAGGAGTGTTAACTAGTTAAATTCATGTTTAAAGTCTTTAGAATGCTTAAAATCATGCTTTGGATTACTTCATTGCTTACTTAGAACTCTAGCTTTACTCATGATTTTTTTTACTAGCAACTTTCACATTGAACTTTATGCTTATAAAATGGTTAGTAGTTGCTACTTATCTTAACTAGTCATTCTCACTTGTTCTTAAAGTCTCATCGAAGTTGTTTGGATGTGTTTAAGGCAATAATTGTTCAATGGTTGAGTTCATATAATGGTGTAAGTTGGTTTTTGGTGTTGCACTTGATGCTCTTTTATGAATATGAGCTTGGACATGTTGGTTTTGGAGGCATAGTATACAAGTAATGCTTAAGTTTGAATGTTTTTGGTTGCACTCTTGGCTTTAGTTGATTAGAACATTGTAGTTCTCATTAGTTTAGTTGCATTTACAAAAGGGTCATACTGAAATTTCCGCAGAATCTTGTTTGTAACTTTGATTGTATGATGACTACATTGCCTTGATTGTTTTTTTTATCATGCTTTCACATCTAATTATTCTTTATGCTTTTATGATTGACATGATTTTGGTTTCGAGACTTGCTTTAATGGAATGCTAATCTCTGTCTTTCCTGCATATGTCTTGTAGGATCATGAGGAAATCAATTGGCAAACTACTTGGCGGAGGCCCCAAGAAGTCTCAAAAAACCGGGGCTTCCTCTTCAACTTCAAAGGGAAAGCAGCCATCCTCCTCCAGAACACCACCTCAGAACCGTCAGGATAGACAGAAACGTCTTGATAAGCTCTCCAAAAGAACAATCAGGTCCACACGGTTCTTCCACAAAGAAACATGTGACAAGCTTGGTATCACCGATCAAGTGATGAGAATGGCTTACCGAATTGGATGGGGAAACTGGATCAACGCCACTATGCCCGGTCCTGAAGGAAAAACCCAGCAGGTCCCACACACATACCGGGAGCTCACCTTGGAGTTCCTATCCAGTTACCACTTCCATGTTTCCCAGGAGACCCCTAGTGCTGAAAGAAAGACACACATCAGCTTCACCATCTTCGGGCAGTACTATGAGATGGATGTTGATGAACTAGATGAGCGGTTTCTATGGAACCCCGAAAATGCAGTTTGGTCTACAGCTGAGCATGAGTGGGGACCGTATTTTGAGGGAGCCTGGTGGGAGAGAATCACTGATGGCAGCTCCACCTTCACTTCTACCACCGCCAAAGCATCAGAGGTACAGCACCCTGCCCTTCAGTATTTCCTGCGGTTCGTGGTTTACTGCTTATTTTCTAGAGGAGAATTAGAGCAAGTTTACCCTGATAAGATCAGACTATTATGGATGATGACAGAGGGATATGCTAGACAGCCTCTTCATTATAACTTCGGGTTCTTTCTAGCCCGCCAGTTTGCTGAAATTGCAGAGGGGATCACTAACACCGGCACTATCTATATCGGTGGCATGATTACATGGTTGGCCCACACTCTAGGTCATACTGAGCAGATCCACTAGCTAAACCCGATCGAGGAAAACCCCTACCTCGACACGACAGCCCTAAGAGCTGCTAACTTCCTTAGACATTATCAGAGAGGGCACAGAGAGAGGTTTGTTTGGTGTGTTCAGGAAATTTCATGGTGCTACTTGCCTAATGCCTATGTTAGCCTCACCTACCAGGAGCACCCAGACGGCCAAAATCCTTGGAGGATCCCACCTGACAACATCCCAATACAGGAGAGGGCAGATTCAGAGAAGAGGGTCGTGCAGATGGTCAACCTGATTCAGCAAGCAGGCGGCCAGGCCCAGCGTCCACCAGCTCCACCACGACCTGAGCCACCACAACATAGCTATGCTGGTCACTCCTCCTCCACATTCGACATGACTCCCCTGATGAGCCGATTTGATGATATGCATCTCTATAACAAGCAACGGTTCGACAGGATAGGTCATTCACTTCGAGGACTCCCTTCTGATGTCGATTTGCTACAGAGAGTCCAGTGGAGGGAGCACACGAGCAATGTTGCAGCTGGGACGGTTCAGGGATTCTCGAACCATCCTAACTGGCCACCTACATACGACCCTAGCATTGAGCCCACCTCTTACCCCTATCAGCCGTTCTATGACCAGTACTATCCTAGGTACTGGGGACCCGGTCAGTAGAGCTCGGCTTCGCCTCCTTCTTCTGCTTTGCACGGTTATTTGTCCCGGGACGGGACAAAAATTTGGTTTGGGGGGAGGATTTATGTATTTCTGTACTTTTTGCTTAGTTTTTTTCTTTTTTGCTTTGTTTTCTTTATTTTTTTTTCCTTTTCTTTTTCCTCTTATATTTTTTTACATTTTTCTTTGGAGATTGGTTTATTTCTTTTCCTTTTCAGGATTTAATTCGAGCGGGATGTATTATTGATTCAGTACTTAGTTGGACTCCTGTTAGGAATTGATACCTGCTTGGTTAGATCATTCCAACTCCTCTTTTGTTTTGTTTTGTGTGCTTAGTTAGTTTTAACTGCTTTCCTAGCTTAGTTTTATTGCTTTCTTAGGACTGTTGCATGGTTTGTACCATTCCTTAGGAATGGGAGTTTACATGTGACCAAAAAGATTGTACTGTTTTCTTAGGTTTAATTTTAGAGAGAATTGGCTTAATGGATCATTTGTGTCCCAATTGAGTTCAATTGTTGGAATTGACTACTTCTGGACCCTTATGCTTATTTTGAAAACTTTATGACTCTTGACTGCGGATGGATCCACATGTGTGATTTTTTGGCTATGACTTGAATTTGATTGCTTGATTTCCTTTTATTGGTCAGCTCTTCTCAACCTTGCTTGGGTCTTGGACTTGAACTGTGTTAACGGGAGGATTTGAGCCACTTTTGAATATAAATTCATTCATATTTTCTTTTCATGTGTGCTTAGTTCCTGGTGCAATTATGATCTTGGGTTTGATTTTGGATTCTAGTAGCTTTAATTGTGGATTTTGTGTATGTTGCGCATGATAAAAGGCTCTCATTTCTTCTTTTGAGCTTCAGAATTTCATTTCCCACATTTAAATTTTCCCTTGATCCCATGTTTGAGCTTATCCCTTTCATTTGTATTTTAGCCACATTACAAGCCTATTAGCCCTTTTACATAATGCATTATATGCCCAACTTGGTTTGGGGGAGTTGAAGTAGTTGTGATGTTGTTAAAATAAAGTTTTGAAGGGTGTTATGGAGGATTGATGGTGAAATAGTGGAAATGTTGTTGATGAAAGTTAAATTATAAAGTTTCACATATAAGGCTCTGCATACTAATGTCTAGGCTGTTGTAGTTAATTGAAAAGTCATATTTTATTCATGGCCTAGTTATGTATGTGTGATGATTATGTTTATTGTTTATTGAATTCTAAGCAAAAACAAATCATTAAGAGTCGTGAAACTATGTTTTATTATGCATGAAAAATAAAGTGAAGAAAAAAAAATTATGAAAGCATAATAAAGTTGAAAAAAAAAAAAAGAAGTTTAAAGTTTGTGAAGTAGTGGTTGATGATTGAATTATGAGATTTATGGTGTTGATGTGAAAAATAAAGAAAAGTTTGGTTTAATTTGGATGAATTGGATGTTCAGAAATGTTGATGATTTTCCTCGATTTTATATGCGTATACCCCGCATTCCACCACATTATCCTAAATTTTTATCCTACCCATCACCCTAGCCACGTTACAAGCTTATTAAAGTCCTTTTTGATCTTCGTGCACATGCTATGGTTTTTCTTAAGTGAATCCTTTGTCAAGGCTGTAGAGTATTAATTGCATTCCGTGTCGACATTTAGGATGAGTGGATACCCTCAAACACTTGCATGATGTGTGAGATGTGGGTTTCGGGTTCTTAAAATTGCATTTAAACACATTTTGCATTGCATTCCACATTTGGTTGGGAGGTGAGGGTTAGAGCTTCATTGTTATAAGCTCATCATTAATTGTGTGGAGTGACAACCCGTGAGCTACTCTAGTCATCGATTCATTAAACTTGCTTGGTTGGTTTTGTTTGACCCGTATTTNTCATTAAACTTGCTTGGTTGGTTTTGTTTGATCCGTATTTAGGAAGGACAGTAATTGGGTGCTTGATTGGCTAGCCTTGATCCATGCGTCTTCGGATGTTCTCTTGAGTTATGATGTCTATTTTGCTTTTTTTATGGGGTGTAGTCAATTTCGTTGTGTTTTGCTCAGGACGAGCAAAGTTTCGGTTTGGGGGAATTTGATATACGTGTTTTTTGTTGTGTTTTTCCCTCATTTTCGGTTGATTCTTGTGCTAAAAAGTTAAGTTTGTGGCTATGTTTTGACTAAATATCGTCCCTCGATGTTAAGTTATGTTTTGGATCAGTTTTAGCATCTTTAGTTGACTTTTAGAACCTTTTACGGTTATATTTTACTCTTTCGGTTATTACGCGTGGTTTTCGGTTTTGTTTATATGTTACAGGAGCGTAATAGAGAGTTATGAAGTCATTGGAGGCTAAAACGAGTCAAAATGTGCTTGCCTCGGGATGCGTGCCAAGTCACGAAAAGTCACGAGCGAGATTCGAAGAATCGAGCGANCGAGATTCGAAGAATCGAGCGAAGAATTAAGGAAGATCGTCAAAATTTAGTTGTGTAAGCTTCATGCGGGCGCAGCCCTTAATCATCACATGTTCTATGCGGACGCAACATAAAACAGCAGCCTCAGAAGTCCCAAAATAGAAGACCTGCGGGTGCAGGGAAGAAATGCAATTTCTTCTATGCGGGTGCAGGTGAAGGGTATTGTGCTCCGATTTTTCTGTCCGTGCGGTTTTGCTTCGTGGGTTTTAATTAATTAAAAACCCAAATCCTTTATATAATCTATGTAAAGGGGGCACGACTCTACCTAGTTTTTATCATATTTTTAGACCTAGGAATCCAAAATTACTTATTCTCTCTAGAATTTTAGGATTAATTACTTTGTTCAGACAATTCAAGCTTTCGATTAATGCAATTCAATCTTGAATTTGGTTATCTTTTTCCTTATACTTTTTAATTCTTTTAATTTTATAATTCTTTTTAATTTCTTAGTTTTTAGTTTAGATTAATTAGTTTTGCTATTTTGATTCTTATTTTAGTTTTATTAGTAATTAATTTAGTTTTAATTAATTCTTTGTTCATGATCATGTTGTTTGATTTCAATTTTGCTTTTGTTCCCTTAATTATGAGTGAGTAGTCGTTTTCTCTAGGGTTAGGGGATCTATGATCATGATTTGAATTTAATTTATGTTTTCTAATTAGTTCTTGGCTTCTAATTGAATTCCTATTATTGATTTCTAGTGATTGCAATTAAATTGTGGCCATATTTAGTTGTAAGTTAGGTTATTGTTGAAATCGAGGCCGAGAGGTAAGATTACCACAATTAGACCACTGAATAATAAGCAAAAACGAATTTATGCGAGCGAGAGCCGGTAAAGGAGTTTTGAGGGAGTCTAAGTTCGAGAGAATTAGTGAGCCCTAGTTCAATGAATGCCAATGAATTGATTAGTGAGCGTTAATTGAGTTTGTTGATTGATCATGGTGAACCGATAGCCCTAATAGAGTTTATTTGATAATTTCCCGTCATTTCCTTAGTTTCAATTCTTAGTCTTCTTAGTTTTAGAAACCATTTACCGAAATTTCCACCAAGGCCCCTTACACGCTTTAGGCTTTTTAGAGCTAGTAGAATTTAATAGCTTCCCTGAGGATTCGATACCTACTTTCCTAGCTATATTAATTAGAGTTGTTCGGTTATTTTTGAAAGGTGTGCGATAGCATGTTCATTGGCTCCATCCAATTATCCAAATTAGCTTTCTAAACCCCCTCTATCACTTTTGTTTTATTTTTTGATCCATGAAATATTGACTAAATAACTGATTTGAGATGCAATAAAACAAGGGAAAAATAGAAAGAATCATGTTTAGGGTTTAAAACTTTTAATGAGCATGATTACATGATAATGTAGCTTGTTTAAAGTTTATTTGCTTGAGAATGATCACATGTTTTAAAAGCTTTATGAGCATGATTACATGAAATTTAATGTTTCTTACAAATAGCATGATGACATAATATTTATGTGCTTTTAAGCTTTTCTAACATGTTTTATCGCTTTCTATATTTACGTGACTGCGCTTGTATGTAAGCCATGGACGGCTTTTCACGTAGATTATGTAACACCCTGGAATTTCCTACTTCTTATTTTTCCGGAAAACATATTATAAATATTAAGGATTATATTTATTAGAACTTCTAAATATGGAAAAATCAAAGTATTACCGCTACCGTGATAACGGATAAGGCATTTATCAAAGTACTACAACGGAAGTCTTAAAACCAAAAACCAAATTTAAACTAAACTTCAAAACAATCTCAAATTAAAAATTCAACTTCAACTTTATTACAGTTCGGAACCATATTAATGGCCCTTTAAAAACCAAAACCAAAGTCTTTAGAAAATAAAACAACATTCAAATAAATGTTAGTCATTCATAAAGAATAAAAATAAAGCTACAAAACACAACAAGCGCTTTCACTCCAGCCCAACATGAAATGACATATGTCCACTTGTACATGTAGCTTTTTTTATACTAGACAACTACTCGCCATAAGTGGGTCATTGTAGGGCCAAGTCCAAGATAAAGCCATGCGCTCAAAACAAACAGTCAGCAAAGCTGAGTACATAACTATTAAAGACTATGCAACAGAACAATAAGAAATAAGACATACACACAACTTACCTTTGACAACCTTTCACCTGTGCATAGACCCAACAAAATTAATTATTATATTTAAACTTTTGGATCCTGCATTGAATGGGTTTCCTCCTTAAAAATCATCGCCCTATTGGGCACCAACTTGGGAGCAACTCCAAGAAGGTATTACTATATCACATAAAGTGACAGAATTCCAACGCATCATAAATATAAAAGAGTACAACGTCTTGTACTCCAATTAGAAGTCATAGATCACTGTTCCATACAACTCCCCCCATTGTTCATACTCAAGGTATATACGTTCCAAGAGTTTTAATGCAAATCCTCTTACACTTTACGTGATTAACCGGTTTTACAATGTTATGACTCACATGCAACAACACATAAAACATGCATCACATCAAGTAAGCCATATTAATTATCTTCAATTTAAAGTGATTCAAAAATAATCTCATGTGTGTCCTTTAATTAAACTAAGCTTCCTTTACCACACATTAACCGTGAGTGGCTACTATTTGCTTTCTCCTTGACCACACATTAAACTGTGAGTGGCAATATGTATAAGATAATTGCTCATTAACTCCTTTTAATCATGTCAATAAAAATTCATAATTACCTTTCTTGTTGATTAAGTAACTAACCAACTTAAAAATAACATTCTTCCTTTATTAATAACCTTTTGGCCAAATTAAACTGATCATAACATTCCAAATCAATCTTATACATTTTATATTGCTATTTAACATGGAATTTAACAATAATATAACATCATGCTTCTATAAAACTTGTCATGCACATAAATTCATGATTCAAACAAGCATAACAACATTTCATATCATAAAGGATCATCCAAGCATGAATTCTAGCTCTTATGTTTGTCTTTAGTACTCACGTACCTTGTAAAATAGTGGTGCTCAGCCACAACTTCTAAAAGTTGACTATTTCAAAGTCTCCTACATAAAGAAGATCGAAACTAAATTAAAACCTTGTTGACTAGGTTCTACAACAACTATAAACTAACTTCTATATTGGAAACTTGTCCAAAACATTCCTTATATGGTCTCTATTCAATTCCATACTACACTTTAATTTTCTATTGTATGATTACTTGGTTTTCGGGACTTATTTATGCTTTATAAAATCTTAACATAAATTTTATGCCACTTTAGAAAAGTGGACAGCAATTTAAAATTACCAAAACTCCTTGAAAAACTTCAAAAACAACATAAATCGATCATACAATGTATTACTTAATTTATATGATCAATTCATGCTAATTACATACTTTAAAAGGCTAATTATTCACTTTATAAAATCTGGACAGTATGTTAAACATGTTTAAAATCACTTTTAAACTTCTTGAAACTTACTAAAAGTTATACGTAACATCATAGAATTAATATGTGATCATACTAGCATAATATGAACACTTAAAACTAATTTTTATAAAAAAATTTCAGATTTATTAATTAACTTTAAAGTCATGAAAAACTCGTAAAAACATCATAAATTCATGGCAAAACTCTTTTACAATTAACTAACATGATTATGAAACTAATTTATGCTTTAGAATAATTTTTCATAAGCCAAAACATGTTCATAATATTTATTCTATTGAATTTCATGACTACAAAATTTGGACAACAATTTATTTTATATTTAAAGCCTTTAAAAATCAATCTAAACTTCATAAAATCATCATAAATTCACATAACAACAATTCATGATCATAATATTCAAGTTTAAATCATAAAAACTCATAAAAATCATAAATTTCATACTTTACAAACTCTAATCTAAAATTTCATGAACAACCAATTAATTCATGCCTTAAAACAATTCATAACTTTATTAAAACATGATTGAAACTTATAAAATCATGATTAAACATAAATATGAACATGAATTTGCAAGATTGAATTAAAAAGAAAGAAGGAGAATTTTTTTTTTTAAAGGTTCGAAATTTATACCGAAAAGGGGGAGGTGGCCGGCGGTGGCGCAAGGCACGAATCCTGAGGTACGATCTCCCAAAAACAATCTTCCTTTTTTTCTCTTTTTTCCGAAAACCGAAGCTGAATTTTTTTTTTAACTGGAAATTCCCTCTCCCTTTTTTTCCCTCTTTCTCTCTCTAGATTTTGGAATCCTAATGACAACTTATGATGAATGAAATCTGAAAATTTGGGTTTTAAAGGGTATTTATAGGCCCCAAAGTAGGATTTGGAAAAGCCCATACTTATCCTAACAAGTGAAAATTACCTTTAGGCCCTTGCCTTAAAATAAATTAGGAAACTCTTGAAAATTCTATTTTAAGAAGTCTTTTAAAATATTTTATAAAACATAAAATATTATTTATAAACACAAATAATTATTTTTAATTAAAACTTATTTTGTATTATTACTATTATTATTTTCTTTTTATTTAATATTCCTATTGAACATAATCTTTCAATAAAAACATTAAAATTATACGAGTAAAAAATAAAAATACTTTCTTAAAATACGTGAAAATGTGGAGTATTATAGATTAGGATAATAATAAAAGACCGGGTTGGTGTAATCGTGTAAAGTCACATGAACCTAAAAAGATTCGAATCTTGAATAGGAATAAACATGACATAAATAAAGTGATCACCAATCTTAGTCAAATGATGTGTGCATTAAGCCTAACTCGCCTATTAAGCACCTTTGCGGTGCACCCATAAGACTAAAAAGTTGAAATGTTGCATGATATCATATGATGAGATTACAAAAGATATCTAGTAGAGGACCACATGACGTGGAGGAGTCTTATACTCTGAACCTCATCTCCGAACCCATGAAACTAGTGCACGACCTAACTATTGGGAAGCCTACGCACCTCACCTTGGCCAGTGATAACAAGGTGATTTGGGTCCGTAAGACTTTTCGGAGTGTAGTTGTGGCTTCTATTAGAGTTTCGTTCCAATCTAAGCGTACTCACCCTACGCGATGACCCTTCCCATAGTCTAAAGAGTAAGCCATACTCAACTCGTGGAAACCTGATTTTTCGGGGCGTCCACAGTGACAGACATCTATTTTCTTTACTCTTTGTTGGGCTTGCTTCTTTTGTTGGCCTTTCAATTATATAATTTACACAATTCAATTGGGGCTTTACAAATTATAACTAATCACTAATGTTGCTAAGCAAGTTACCTAATATGTACTAGATAGATTATATTTCTCATCAAATTATAAAACTTGACATTTTAAAATATTACAATATTAATTTTTAATCATATATATTAATTACAATATTATATATTTTCTTGCTGTACTCATGATGTTCCTGTTTTTAATTATTTTGATTTTGCCGTTTTTCGTCCCCATCCCCGTCCCCATCTTTTGACCCGTACCCGTCGATCTCTGTGAACCATAGCTCTTTTTTAGTATGTTTTATGTTCTAAAATTGGTTGCTTTTATTACTAAATGATGTTTTATACCATATAATTGAATGACCTATTGTTTTATTTCTATATTTCTTTATAGAAGTTATGTTTTATTTTTACACAACAGTTTGAATAACTAGTGACAATTGTTTTTTTTTTTTTTGGACAGAAATACTTGAATATTCCAGAAAATGGAGCAATATGTCAATCAAGCAATCCAAATTCGACACTTGAGCAACTTAGAATTAGTTTTTTTGTTATAATTTTGTTTTATATAAATACCTCAGAATATTGTACTAGCGTAATGTTTTGTAAAAATACATTAGTGTTCTACACTAGCCCTATATTTTATAAGAATTGCTTATTATTTTATTTTTGAAAAACAGATTTATAGATATAATAGATATACACCTGTATGCACAAACCTCGGATTAATTTTTTGTAAAATTAAAACCACTCGTGACCAAAACTCCTTAAAAAATTTCCCTCCTAAGACCTTGCTCAAGCTCACTCTCATTCTAAAGACCTCCCCTCCCTCTCTGCCTCCTCCGTCGCAAAAACCCGTCGAAAAGCTAAGTAAGTTCCTTCTCTCTCCTCCCTTCTTCTACTCATGGAATTCGACATTTTACATTCTTCCTCGTTACAAATTTCATCACCATGTAAAAAACGAAAAACAACAACAACAACAATGTCGAATTCTAGGGTTTTACCAATATTAAAATCTTCAGATTATTACACTGAACCATCTTTGAATCAATTAGCTGAGTTAGAGGCAATTAAACCTGGTTATTGTAGCAAAATTAGGGATTTCGTAGTTGGGAGAATAGGTTATGGTAATGTGAAGTTTTTCGGCGAAACGGATGTTAGGGCATTAGACTTGTGTGAGATTGTTAGGTTTAATCGGCATGAAGTGATTGTTTATGAGGATGAGAGTGATAAACCGAGTGTCGGGGACGGGTTGAATAAGCCTGCTGTTGTGACATTAAATTTGAGGTTTGGGGAAATGGGGGTTGATGGCGGTAGGTTTTATCGGGTTGTTGAGAGGTTGAGGGGGAGTTCGGATAAGCAAAGGGCAGAGTTCGTGTCGTATGATCCTGTGAGTGGGGAGTGGAAGTTTAGGGTGAAGCATTTTAGTAGGTTTGGGTTGAGCTTGGATGATGAGGATGATATTGTTATGGATGAAGCGGATGTGGAGGACCGTGGGGAGGAACGTGCTGAGACGAGTGATGGTGTTGGGGAGGATGAGGGTTTTGTGAGTGGTGGGTTTGATATGGGGCGGGATGTTCCTGAGCTTTCGCACTCGCTTCCTGCTCATCTTGGGCTTGATCCTGCGAAAATGAGGGAAATGAAAATGTTTATGTTTGATGGTGATGGGAATGAGGATGAGTTTCCATCTCGTGATAAACGAGTAAATTATCGAGATAATTTTCCTTTGCATGATTCGGGGTATAAGGTGAGTTATAAGCCGAGTCCTCCTCCTCCGAGGAAGACTCCAGTACCTTTGCTTGAGTATAAGTCTAATGGTTATGATGTTAATGCTCCCGGAACTCTTTTACTAGCAAAGCAAAATAAATCACCTTTGAAGGTGTTTAAATCAGAAGGGTTTAAATTGGATGGTAACCAAGAGACACCAGTGTCTGGTTATCATTCGCGGAATATTGTTGATGCAGGATTGTTTATGGGTCGATCGTTTCGTGTTGGGTGGGGGCCTAATGGTGTTCTTATTCATAGTGGTATGCCTGTCTGTAGTAATGACCGCGATCACCAAGGAGTATTATCTTCTGTAATCACTATTGAAAAGGTTGCAATAGACAAGGTTACTAGAGATGAATCTAATGAAGTGAAAAACGAAGCTGTTGATTCACTTTTTAAGTCTCCGTTGGACCTGCACAATTCTTTGAGTCATAGAGTACTTGAAGTTGAAGTTGGATCCTTAAAATTAAACCTTCAAAAAGTTGTATGTGATCGATTTGCTCTGTCAGATATATGTCGTAGCTACATAGAAGTAATCGAGAAGCAACTTGAGGTTCCTAGTATGACATCATCTGTTCGTATGTCTTTGATGCACCAAGTGATTGTATGGGAGCTGATTAAAGTCCTTTTTTCTGAAAGGGAAACTGGTGAGAAGGCAGTGTATGGGATAGAGGACCATGATGAAGATATGATGCTTGATGGAAAAGTTAATGGCTCTGAAATTGACCCTGAAGCGCTTCCTTTGATGCGGAGGGCAGAATTTAGTTATTGGTTGCAAGAGAGTGTATACCACCGGGTGCAAGAAGATTCGAGCTGTCTGAGTGAGGAAGATGATCTAGAGCAGATTTTTCTTTATTTGACTGGGCGGCAATTAGATGCGGCGGTTGAATTGGCTGCTTCTAGGGGGGATGTGAGGTTGGCCTGTTTACTAGGGGAGGCTGGGGGGTCTATGGTGAATCGTACTGATGTAGCTCAGCAGTTGGAACTTTGGAGAATTAATGGTATGGACTTTAACTTCATTGAGAAGGATAGAATAAGGCTCTATGAGTTGCTTTCGGGTCACATTCATAGTGCTTCAGCTGGGAAAAGCATTGACTGGAAGCGGTTTTTGGGGCTGTTGATGTGGTATGAATTGCCACCAGGCACTACTTTGCCTGCTGTTTTTCACACTTACCAACATTTGCTCACTGAAGGAAAGGCTCCATACCCTGTTCCAATTTATATCGATGAGGGACCAGTTGAGAAGAATGTTTCTGTCCCCAGTGAGGGACGGTATGACCTTGCTTATTATCTGATGTTGCTTCATGCTAGTGAGGATGGTAAATTTGATGGCCTTAAATCTATGTTCAGTGCTTTTGCATCAACTAATGATCCACTTGATCACCATATGATCTGGCATCAACGCGGAATTCTTGAAGCTATTGGTGCCTTTAGTCCTAGTGATCTTTATATTCTTGATATGGCATATGTCTCCCAGTTGTTGTGTCTAGGGAAATGTCATTGGGCCATCTATGTTGTTCTCCATATGCCCTATTGTGAAGACTTTCCATATCTACATGCTACTGTTATTCGGGAAATTTTATTCCAATATTGTGAGACCTGGAGTTCTCAAGAAGAGCAGCGCAAATTCATTGATGATTTGGATGTTCCATCACAATGGTTGCATGAGGCTATGGTACATTTCACTTGCTCCATTCCGCACTATCCAATACTGACTTAACTTTTATAACATATATGCCCGTTTAACATATTTTTTCAGTTTAATACCAATGCAACTTTTAACTTTTCATGTGTTAATTATCTTCTTAAAACCTCATTGGGACAGACGGAGTATTTATTCAGTTTTTCTTATTTTAAAAACCTGCCCATGCTTCTTTCCATATGATTGTGTCATGGTGCTATGTTTCGTGAATGATCTACATGTATAACTTTATTCTGCAACAAGAGTTTTTGTATGAAACTTTTTTCTTATACAGTTTAAAACAAAATAACTTTTTGACAAATTTCTAAGAGGCTCTGATCAGGAGTAAGGAAAAGTTTGCAGAAAGTGAGGATAGTGAATGAATAACTTTTTTCTTTTTCTTTGCCCATTTTGCTTGGCCAGAAAAGGGAAAAGTTTTATTTCCTTTTGCACTTGTTTAGTGAAGCAATAATAAAACCCCATCAACCAAATATAATATCCCATCCATCAGTTACTCCTTAACCCTTTTGACCTTATCACTAATCTGTCTAAGGCTTAATGTATGTACAATTCTCATGGTCACTAGCTCACAGCCACCACGACTATTATGCATGGCCACACAGACTTAATCTGTGTATGATAGTAGAAGCTGACTGGAGGTTAGTTCTTTGGAACTTTTCCAGCTGAAATCTTTCTTGATACTTTGAGAGGGTTGAATTATAAAACAGTGCTTCAACTAGGCAACCTACTATGGAAATACTGAAATTTTCCATTCAGGTTGGTGCTGATTTATGTTGTTAGAAATTATGTCTACAACAAGAGTTGGGTTGGTAACATAAGAAGTTCTTGATTTGTTGGTGGATTGTCACCCGTCTGTATTGGGTATCCCTCGTCAGCAGCTATTATTAGTTGAAGTGGTAACTGAGGATGTTGTTGGTTAAGAATGGGTGTAGGGAAGTAAGGTCATTGGAAAAGTAATGACTGGATTTTGTGGTGGTGCTGGAAAGGAACTTAGAAAGTAGGGATGGTGTTTCTAGGAAGGCCGTATGAGGACATAAGGTATTGATGACGGTGAAGTAGTTTGTGCTGGTCTGTGGGACAGAGAGAGATAGACTTTTTTTGGGAAAAGAAGGGGGGGGGGGTTATTCTGGACTTCTGGTTATTATATTATGACAGGATTTGATTATTTAGTATAGTGTCTTCTCCTGTTGTGGTGTATATTACATGACAAGGGTCTGTTTATTGCATCCTGCTATAAACTTAACATATAATCATTATTACATCTGTAATATAAACCACCATTTTCTTTAGTTTGCTTATTCCTGAAAACAAGGAGAAATATTGAAAGAAAAGCTGTCTGGTTATTACGAGTTACGTGAGTCTAATCAATCATCATTGACTAATTGATTGATACTTTTTTCGAATATACTGCACAATTCTGAACTACCTGACTGCCAATAGGATATTGAAAGCTTCATTTTCATCACCTCTGATTCTCTAAGTTGTATATTCTGGCTTAGACAGACTTGTTCACTCCTTTCACAAACACTTTATAGGCTGTTGCATCAAAGCAGTCACAAAAGATACTTTGCCACTTGCAATTTACCTTGATCAAATTTTAAATAGAACTATCTTTGCAATCTTTATTTTAATTCTATGACCTGGTTTGACTTTTAACTCCAAGGTAATGTGTAAGATTTAAAAGGCTATTTTTAATTTTATATTTATTATTATTATTATTATTATTTTTTTTTATGTGTTGTTGATTACCATTTTAAAAGCCCTTTTAATTTCTTGTTACTGTACCTTTTCTTCTCTAAGTATTATTTTCTCTACACAATGTAGGCTGTGTATTTTCAATATTATGGCGATCTTCCAAAAGCTTTAGAACACTATATCGAATGTTCCAGTTGGCAAAAGGCTCATTCAATCTTCATAACATCAGTTGTTCATTCTTTATTTTTGTCTGGTAAGCCCGTGTCCGTCCTTCGTTCTTGTGGGTGCTTGTTCAAGAATCTTTCTTGTTTATATTTTATTTTATTTTATTTTATTTTTTGTTCTTGCTTTTGTTCTTGTTGGATCAGTAATTTGTTTTTTTAATATTGCTTATGTTATAGTTGTTATTGATGCCGTCATGCCGTGATTGCAAGGGATTTTTTTGTCTGATATTGGCATGTTCTTGTTTATATCTTCTTTGTACTGTGGGACTAAAGATTTGTAGTTAAAAGCTCGAATTCCAGAGCCCGAACTATTGTATGTAGGAAAACTGCCTTAAGCGCTTGACTATATTGTAGCTCACCATTCTTGTTGTGCAAGTAATTTGGAATATAAATTATGATCTTAATGTGAATTAACCTCCCTTTCATGCAAAATCACAATGTTTTGTTATGTCTAAATTTCCATTATTTTACTCTCTCCTAGCACATCAGAAGTTTTTTATGAAATGAGTCAACTGAAATTACTTGGATACATATATTGGAAGTGAATAGGAAGGATAGTGATGATTAAGGAATAATGGACTGAAAATACAGAAAAACAGAAGATAAAAAAGCTTTCGAGAGGCTTGTAGTCTCTCAAATACAAGCTAACAAATGAAGGATCAAAGTTTTTTCTCATCAAATTTCATCATAAAATATCTCTCCTTTATCAGCTCTATTCAATAGAGAATTCTCTCCTAACAAATCCTAGCATCTTCTCCAAATTCTAATAACAAAATTATTATTCACTACACCACTACCTACCTAAAGTACCCGTGTCCTAATATGCGTTTGTAGAGTCTTGACCAAAACCACCTTTTCTCCCTCTTTTTTTTGTGCAATTTGAAGGGTCGCAAGTATTGAGAAACTAAGCAGGTATGTGATGTATCGGCCAATCCTGAACAGGTCTAATGTTTGTAACCCCTTGATTCTATTTGCTCATTTTGTTAGTCTTCTTTTTCAGATATGTTATCGGACCATGAAATCTTGAGTAGTCTGTAATTGTTTTAACCATGATATCCCCAAATCCATTCAACTTCCACAGAGTCGATCCTTTTGTGTCCGAATATCCACATATTCATTATCATTGTCATCTAGATGTGGGTTGAGTGTCCAACCAGGCAATTGATACCCTTTCCTGTGACTCTTCATTGCCACACTACCTTGTACTGATGTTTTGGGTATTTTCAATTGACATCTTTGTATTTTCTCTTCTAAAAATGCTGCTGCATCGGTAAGGCCTAGTGGGACTTAATTGTTAGTTCAACAAAATTTGCCAGCATCCCAAGATGTGTGAGAAGTAGAGCTGATGTTGATGAAAGGAAGAATTGCATCAATTAGAATTGAATATCAAATTATAGAGGTGTTAAACATCCAGCACTAAGTACTAAGTCTATGTTATACGAAAGTGGAGATTGGACTATATTTTCCCAGGGACTGGGGTAGAGTATCCCTTTCTCTTTGAGCAGAGACTTTTTCTGAATTATGTGCCACTGTTAGAAGGGATTTTGATGTGATATTGTCAAAAATACCTGTGACNATGTGTTGTTGATTACCATTTTAAAAGCCCTTTTAATTTCTTGTTACTGTACCTTTTCTTCTCTAAGTATTATTTTCTCTACACAATGTAGGCTGTGTATTTTCAATATTATGGCGATCTTCCAAAAGCTTTAGAACACTATATCGAATGTTCCAGTTGGCAAAAGGCTCATTCAATCTTCATAACATCAGTTGTTCATTCTTTATTTTTGTCTGGTAAGCCCGTGTCCGTCCTTCGTTCTTGTGGGTGCTTGTTCAAGAATCTTTCTTGTTTATATTTTATTTTATTTTATTTTATTTTTTGTTCTTGCTTTTGTTCTTGTTGGATCAGTAATTTGTTTTTTTAATATTGCTTATGTTATAGTTGTTATTGATGCCGTCATGCCGTGATTGCAAGGGATTTTTTTGTCTGATATTGGCATGTTCTTGTTTATATCTTCTTTGTACTGTGGGACTAAAGATTTGTAGTTAAAAGCTCGAATTCCAGAGCCCGAACTATTGTATGTAGGAAAACTGCCTTAAGCGCTTGACTATATTGTAGCTCACCATTCTTGTTGTGCAAGTAATTTGGAATATAAATTATGATCTTAATGTGAATTAACCTCCCTTTCATGCAAAATCACAATGTTTTGTTATGTCTAAATTTCCATTATTTTACTCTCTCCTAGCACATCAGAAGTTTTTTATGAAATGAGTCAACTGAAATTACTTGGATACATATATTGGAAGTGAATAGGAAGGATAGTGATGATTAAGGAATAATGGACTGAAAATACAGAAAAACAGAAGATAAAAAAGCTTTCGAGAGGCTTGTAGTCTCTCAAATACAAGCTAACAAATGAAGGATCAAAGTTTTTTCTCATCAAATTTCATCATAAAATATCTCTCCTTTATCAGCTCTATTCAATAGAGAATTCTCTCCTAACAAATCCTAGCATCTTCTCCAAATTCTAATAACAAAATTATTATTCACTACACCACTACCTACCTAAAGTACCCGTGTCCTAATATGCGTTTGTAGAGTCTTGACCAAAACCACCTTTTCTCCCTCTTTTTTTTGTGCAATTTGAAGGGTCGCAAGTATTGAGAAACTAAGCAGGTATGTGATGTATCGGCCAATCCTGAACAGGTCTAATGTTTGTAACCCCTTGATTCTATTTGCTCATTTTGTTAGTCTTCTTTTTCAGATATGTTATCGGACCATGAAATCTTGAGTAGTCTGTAATTGTTTTAACCATGATATCCCCAAATCCATTCAACTTCCACAGAGTCGATCCTTTTGTGTCCGAATATCCACATATTCATTATCATTGTCATCTAGATGTGGGTTGAGTGTCCAACCAGGCAATTGATACCCTTTCCTGTGACTCTTCATTGCCACACTACCTTGTACTGATGTTTTGGGTATTTTCAATTGACATCTTTGTATTTTCTCTTCTAAAAATGCTGCTGCATCGGTAAGGCCTAGTGGGACTTAATTGTTAGTTCAACAAAATTTGCCAGCATCCCAAGATGTGTGAGAAGTAGAGCTGATGTTGATGAAAGGAAGAATTGCATCAATTAGAATTGAATATCAAATTATAGAGGTGTTAAACATCCAGCACTAAGTACTAAGTCTATGTTATACGAAAGTGGAGATTGGACTATATTTTCCCAGGGACTGGGGTAGAGTATCCCTTTCTCTTTGAGCAGAGACTTTTTCTGAATTATGTGCCACTGTTAGAAGGGATTTTGATGTGATATTGTCAAAAATACCTGTGACTACTAAGTGCTGAATTACACATGGAGCAGTCCAAAATTGCTAATTAGTGGTACATGTTTATTGAAGCCATGCTTACCAGCCTTGAACTGATGTTCTAGCTACTGCAACCTCACTCCTTAGGATTAATGAGGTTGTCAATATGTCACAACTCTGATTCTGTCTTTGTTTGTTCCTTGTCCCAAATTGCAGGAACTTAGTTGAGGTTAAAAATTTGTAAATGCAGTCCTGAAGTCTTTTTGCATCACATTACCTCGCCCCTTCAGATTGTCAGACTCTTGTTTTTTCTTGGTTGTAGAAGTCCTACCTTGGTCGGGTTACATTTGCTCTGTTGCTATATTTTTTGTCAACAAGCGTGTTGCCTCCTTTGTCATGTACTCATTATGGTCCTCATCATTTTCTCTATTTCACTTTGCTGTTCTTTTCCCCAAATTCCTTCGAAGTTTGTTTTGTCTTGAGAGACCTCTTTCCACCTATGTTACTTGGACTCTCCCATAAGTGTCTGACATCGGTACGTGTCCAAGTGTTGGACATGGCAATTTTTTGACAAAAATGCATAATTTTGGTTCAAAATGGAGTGTCTGAGTGTCATACCAATGTCCAAGGATCGCATGTCCAACACCGGTACTTTGAGGTGAAATGAAGAGTCCGAGTAACATAGCTTTCCACTGAAGCTTCTTTTGGTAACAACAACAAAAATATAGTTTATTAGACTTAATGAGTCAGATGAAGTGCTTTGGTGGGCTTTAACCATATATTTCCAATATATTATTGGCATCATTAGAGACATATATGGGCGGGAAAAACAATACAGTTTTCTGCACAACTATTGTACATCAAGGTTCTACACTTATGCTTTTCTTTTTTGCCATAGTATAATTATGATTTGTGGACGAATGGACAGCGTCCATTCAAGAAGATATACTTATTCCTTGGTACATGATGTTTGAGGATGATGTTATGTTAGAAAGGAAGTTGGAATTGTGGAAAATGACATTGGAATCACTTGCTTTTAGGTTAGTCAGAAGTAAGTGAAAATATCTATAATAAGAACAAAGGTGATGTACAGGATTGTTTTAAGTTCTAACTACAGGGGAATAGAGCTTGAGTCACACTACAAAATTATGGGAGAGAGTGGTAGAATACAATTTACGGTAGTGTATTAAGGTGGTGGAAAACCAATTTGGATTTATGGTGGGCCTACCTACTGATCTACCACTTATGCCATCTATCTTATGAGGCAAATGATGGAGTACTATAGAGAGAGGAAGAAGGATTTGTACGTGGAAATTTTTGATTTGGAGAAAGCATATGATAAGGTACTAAGAGTGGTGCTTAAGTGATCAATGGTGATGAAGGGGGTAGCACTAAGTATATTGACCTAATTAAGGATATGTATCAAGGTGTAAAAGAATGTCAAGACTTGTGGTGGAGTTACACTTGATTTTCCTATTACTATGTCTACAACTAGGGCCTGCTTTGAGCCCTTTCCACTTTGTAACAGTTTCAAATGAGTTGACAAACTCCTTTCAAGATGAGGTACCTTGATGTCTATAGTTTGCAAATAATATTGTGTTGGTGAATGAGATTTGAACGGGGGTTAGTGACAAGGCAATATTGTGTTGGTGAATGATACTAAAATAAGGGTTAATGATAAGCTAGAGGAATGAAGTTTAGATTAGAAGCTCATGGGTTTAGATTAGTTGGAGCAAAATGGAGTACATGGAGCAGACGAAATGAAGATGTGGTAATTTTGGACGGTAAGGAACTACCTATTAGTGAGTGTTTTAAGTATCTTGGATCAATCTTGCAAAGAAGTGGGAAGATTTAACTCATTAAATTAAATCTAGGTGGCTTAAATGGGGAGGAGCACCTGTGCTGTTGTATGATCGACACGTGACCATGACATTTAGAAGAAAGTTAGGAAGGAAAATATGAAGAAACTGGGTGTAGCAGAAATACATATTATCGTATATTGAGGTGGATGAGTGGTAACACTTTGAAAGACAAATTAGAATTGTAGGTACCAGGAAGAGTGTTGGAGTTGCCGATATTGAGGATAAAATACGAGAGATCCAATTGCGATGGTTTGTATTTGTAGAAAGAAGAACAAGAGATCCGCGCGTTAGAAGGATAGAGGGTTAGGATAACAAGAATTTTGTAAAGGTAGGGGAAGATTAAAGTTGACTTGGATGGAAGGATTTCAAAAGGACATGGTGAGGTGGGGTTTGCAACCTTATTTGGTTGGTTGGGAATGAATGGAGAAGAAAATTTTTTTTGGATGACCACAAGGGATAAGGGATGAGAATTGGTTCATAAA
This sequence comes from Suaeda aralocaspica, assembly GCA_016808085.1. NCBI lineage: Eukaryota > Viridiplantae > Streptophyta > Magnoliopsida > Caryophyllales > Amaranthaceae > Suaeda > Suaeda aralocaspica. The sequence continues at coordinate 618,840 of PYUH01000239.1, read as the reverse complement.
CCCGACCCCATCATTTTGGGATTAAGGCTTTTATTATGATAATGATGATGAAGCTGAAGGTCGACAAACTTGATCAATATAAATGGAAGGAGTGTTCAATGTTTTTATATCCTCCGCTATTTAGGATCCATAATTATATAGGATGGTGAATTGGATGGAAATTTGGCCCACAAGATCAAATGAGGTTGGTTTAAATGGGAGAAATTTTGGATTTATGATCAGGTTTTGAATTCTTCACATGTTCATAGGATGAGCCTTGCAGACTTTGCTTATGCAATTTTGGATTTATGGGCATATACAAAAAAGAATAAAATAGAGAATGAGGTTATTAAGAAAAAGGTAGGGGTTGCTTTTATTGAGGATAGGACAAGGGGAAATCTTCTTAGATGGTTAGGGCATATTAAAGGGAGGACGGAGGACAGGTGGAGGACCTAAGCAAACTTGGATAAGGGTAGACGGTATAGATATATAAAATTATTGGGGATTGAGGAGAATTTGGCGGTAAATGAAGAAGAATGGAGAGAGAGGACTTTAGCAAATGACTTTTGTGATTCCTGTCTAGCTGACCTCAAATTATCTTTGGACTAAGGTTTTGTTGCTGTTGATTTTGGATCCATTTTATATCAACTGGATCAGAGTGGATACTTGATGTTAGGTTCCTCTGTATGCTTCTTGACTATTCCTGTCTTCAGGCCTTTCATAAAGAATACAGCTTCAATTCATGTATGGCCTCTCCACGCTGGCCTAGTTTTCTTTCGCCTTTGCCTTTCGGTTTAGTCAGGAATCTGATTATCCTTAAGGTGCAGCTAATTACAAATAACGAATTAAGCATGAATTTTTGTATTGTTTACTTTTAAAACTCTAGGAATCAAAGCTAAGATTACAAAATTTCATATTGTGCTCAAGGAATCTCAAACCGAAAAAATGCTTTTCAAGAATACCAGCTATGCGCCTGATTATAACGCTGACCATGTCACCATGTGAAACCCAAACTATTGGTCAAGATTAACTAGTTTTTGAAACTAGTAATTAACACAACCTACTTATGGGTCAATGACCAGTTAATGAAGTATAGTTGTTTCTTTTGTGTGTGTGTGTGTATACACTAATGGTTTTTTATCGAACTTTTTAGGATTTCTATTTTCTGCGATGTCAAGCTCATTCAAAAGTACAAACAATAGATTCTGTTTGGGACCTTAACTAACTGTGCATACGATTTTGTCCTTTTCACTATTTCTTATGCTTCTGCTTTTGCTATGATATCTTTGTTGCCCTTTTCAACAAGTAATTTCTTTTATAATAAGGTAGCAAGTTGAATTGGCTATTCCATAACTGTTGCCTCTCTTCTCTTTCAGTTTGGTTTTTTCTGTATTCCTTATCTCATGAAAAGCTGGAAATTAAATGTTGCCTAAACAGAAAGGTATTCTGTATAAGCAGAGAATTGAGAAAACTGTAAGAAAAATATGTATACATTAATCTGTGTAGCTCAGTTTAGTTTAATCTGTGTATGAGATAATATTAAACTACATGGGGTATTTATTGCTATTCATTCCTACTATAAAATGCATTATTTTTGCAAGAAGTTTGGCAAAATTGAACTAGTTGACCAGTATAGATGCTGGTGCAATGGCCTTGCCATGAGTAAGCATTAATGTCGATCTGGTGTAAATGCAGCCAAAGAATCAGAAATATGGAGACTGGCAACTTCAATGGAGGATCACAAGTTGGAGATAGAAGATTGGGACTTGGGAGCTGGAATCTATATTTCATTTTACCTGTTACGGAGTTCTCTTCAGGGTGATAGTGATGATATAAACAAACTGGTAAATATATTCAGCTTTATGTTGCTTCTGTGTATAAGCCCTAAATACCTAAGCTTTAATTTTTTCTTTGATATATCAGTTTCACACATAAGCCTGGAAAAGTTAATGGTCATTATATAGATTTAGGGAAGGGAATATTGCAGTTTTTGTTCAAATTTTCAAAGGGTACCAGTATTCTCATCACTATTTGTATTCTTTGTTGACGTGGTTTGGCATTCATGTTGAGGTTAAATTTTTTTTAATGTCTATTGTTCTAATGCCTGTGAAAACCATGGATTTATGTTTTACTGATAGGGGTCTCTACAAAACAACGCCTTAGAGGTAGTATATGCTTCTGGAATGCCTGTTGCAGACTAACTGAAGTTTATGATTAATCTCTGAAAGAGTATTAGAGGTATTATAATGGGCATTTTGTCAATTGGTGAGGATAGTGGCAGTACTGTGGTGCCCAGAATCTTGGGGCTTTGGGTTGGATGACTTTAACCAGGTTAGTGTAACTTAGTTGTGCAACTTGCCCAAAACACGAAAGGTGAAAAAATATATACACCCTGGCACCTTCACCAAAATGTGTTTCTGCATTCAATATGCATATAGGTATTTCACTGGAAAATTTGTCTACCCATCAATTTATACAAGAACTAAAAACCCTGGTTGCTGTTCTTTCCAACCTAATTGTGATTTGTGGCTTCCTACTGCGTTGTTGCTGATGTCTTTAGCAACCACTCATTACCTCAACTTGTCATTATGTCATGCAAGGGACTTAAGAAATAGTTTTTTCCTAATCAGTTCATATTAGCCAAGGCAATTGCTACCGTAGTCAACTTTTTTTCTTAGTACCAGTGTACTACAATCTATTCTTCTTTGGTGTTTTATCTTCTCAATGTTTTCGCTGGAGATCGGGTTCCCCCACTAGAAATTGATGGTCACGCAACTCACAGGAGTGTTTGCTCCTATAGTTGACACTAAAGATAACATCATAACAAGTGAGTTGTTTAGGTTGGGTCCATTAAGGTGATGAGACATTGTATGGGCTTTTTTGGGTCCATTGTGAGTTAGTATGGGAATTGTATCTGTAAGTCATGTTGACTTTCAGGCCACCTCGATTTCAGCTTTATTCTACTTGGGATGTCTAGTACTCTAGTTGCAGGTACAATTTGGGTACAGGCGAGGTCATCTTGGATCAAGTTTGCCAGGCCTAGTTGGGCACACTATATCTCTGTTACAGTGGGTGAATGGGTTAGTGTTTAACTGAAAGAGTCGATTTCTCTCAATGTCACAGTGTGAGCAAACGACAGGAAAGAAACACAACGAAGAAGTCAAATCAAGTACACCTTAAATAACTGAATCGGACTATTATCCATGTACCAATGCACAAAAACAAACATGAGACTTATTGTAGAAGTCTTTTGTGTGCTTGGTTGGATAGATTAAAAAGAAGTCTTTGTAGTGAAACAAAAGAGCTGAATTATGATGTGTCGGCTAGTGTGATTGAAACAAATATTGATAATAATGGTCTCTTAAATTTTTGTCCAATATTCATAATACCATTCTTCCAACATTTCAGTGGCCCGTACTTGTATGGAATTCTCTTTTTAAATCTATTTTTGCAATGTGTATGAAACCTTTATCTGCTATACCTTGCAAAAACTAGCCAGTAGCCAGTACCATATGTGAACATGATTAGCGAGAGCTGTAGTTCACACAGAATATCCTTATATGGTCCAAGCATTCTTGGGAAGGTTACACATCTGATGTTTGCTTTAGATTTACTCATGCGGGCCCTACTAAAACTTGCGTAATTGTGTGTTTTTCCTTTTAGGAGTCTCTTGACAGTAAAGAAGCAGCTTGTAGGGAATTCTTTGATTGCCTAAACAAGTCTCTTGAAGTACTGGGAAGCAGACTGCCCACAGATGCCAGGTATGCAAGCTTGTTTTAGTTTACATATATTCTGGGTCTTATTTCGGTCTTAATTGTTATTCATCTTCTTTGAGTGCTAGTTATGAGTTGCAGAGTTATACTTATATTAAACCATTTGCAAGGCAAAATATGAGATCAGTATCTTTCAGTTATTTTCTTTCGTAATTGCTACTGAACTAGCAACTTCTAGTAACAATCATTTTTTCCCTCCTTAGGGTGGCCTATTCAAAGATGTCAGAAGAGATTTGCAGTTTGCTTGTATCTGACAGTGGAGATGAGTCAACACGCGAGACTCAGTTGAGCTGCTTTGACACCATAGCTGCTGCCCCAATCCCTGAAGATCATCGTTCTTGTCATTTGCAGGAGGCAGTGTTACTTTTCACGACATTTCTTTCTGAGGCAGCCACGTGACCCAGTTCCAGGTTAATGATATCTAATGAATGTATGTGATTTTATGTGATTGTGTCTACAAATATGTAAAATTTCCATTAGAACATTTCTCCCCAAATCAGTTTATCCTGTGCATGCCACAAGCAACAAAGCAATTCAGCATTCAATATGTCAAAATTGTGGCAGGTTGTATGCAGCATTGAGGGTGGTGGGTTCATGGCTAGTACGTTCAATTTTATAATTCCCTGCTTCTTGCCATGTTTTGTAAATTATTCCTCTCCTAGTTGGTAAAGGTGCCAGTTACCTCGCTTAATTTGTCGTTTAACTATCCATTGATGAGTAGCTGTAACTTGTTAAAGAGCTGTCAAATCGGGTGTTGAAACCAAGTTTGGGTGTGGTCAAGTTAGTTAGGTCTTGCTGGTTTTATCCATCTGTAGCTCCGGTTAGATTTTTGACAGTTCTATGTCATTGTTACATCGTAACTATTTTTTTTTTATTCTTTCTCGTGTAGATCAATAGATGTTACTCTCGTCATTTAATAGTGCTGAATTTCGCTATAGATTGTGGTCTTTTTAAGAAGCAATTTTCTGTTTGTGGGAAATAAGTTTGATTTTCATACACGGTCATACCTTGAGTTTATTTCTTCACAAATTCTGAATTAATATCGACTTCTGATGTGTTTTTCACAGGTTTAGTCGATGGTTTATCAGCATATTCTAGTTCTCATCATCTTTCACTCTTTTCCCAATCTCTGCAAGACGTTATGGGTTAGGATACTCCATAGTTGAATTTAAATTTCCAGCAAATTACCATCCACACATCATCCAATTCTTTAAAGATATTTCAATAGTATATTGTTGAATAAATTTAAACTTTATGTTAATAATATTAATTATCTTCTTTTATTATTTGCAACGACTTGACATAAAATAGTATGGGAAAATGTCTGTCAAAATTTTGTATTTACAAGCATGGATAATATACTCATAGGCAACTTATGTATCACACTCACATGGAAATCATGAATTTGTATGAGACTCTTCGAAAACGGAGGATCTATTCTAAATTACTGCCTTTATATTTTTTGTTTCGTTCATATCCTTTTCTTTTGATTCGTGAAATTTTGATATAATCCACATGGTTGGATTTAAATGGGTGCGTTAACAGCCTTTAAAATGGACGAGTGATAAACACTACTCTGTAGTTTTTTTAATTACTATTATTATTTATATTTCTGTTTCGTTTTATTTGCTACATTTGTTTTTTCACATCTTCGGATATACAACTTAAAACATTTATATATTGAGATATATACTTATCAAAATTACAAATATTATATGGTTTGATAGTATACATTGTGACAAATCAAGTAAGATCTTATATAATTATATTTTATTATACTCATAAAACTAAAGAGTTAAGATAGTTACATGAATAATGATGAAAATCAATATGTAGCGAGAAATAAGAACCTGAGTAAATATTAGTCCATTTTTATGGATGACACTTGGCCTTAAATAAAGTGACCTCGCCCCCTCCCCCCAAAAAAAAAAATAAAAGAAAGATAAAGTGACCTCGTATATTGTCCTCATCCACTCATGCTAAGTTGATCACTTTTATAAAAAACTTTGTGATCCTTATTATCTCTATTTTAGTTATTATTAAATGACTTGCATTACTCTAGATTTTCAACTAATAATTGATTTTGTGATTCTTCTTTGGAAATAATAAAGGGGAAAGAAATGAGCAGTGTTCATCTTCTGAAATCTAAATCCATTTATCTGTCTTCCAAAAAAAATAAAATAAAAATTCTAATTTTCTTCTTAATTTTATATATTTGCATTTTTTTGTTCATATTGAGGCGTCCTTCCTGAAATTCATGCATATACAATTGAAATTGCGTATTATGTTGAAAAACAAACCACAAGTTTCTAGTTCATATTTTTTTTAACCTAAAATCGTACTTATTACACAGTATCAAAATTTATTTATGAGTGTATCAACTTAATTTTATTAAACTTATTTATTGCTTGAATTTATCTCAACCAAACAATAATAGTTTTATTGTTTTAATAGAATAGACCATTTGATTAGGGACCTTTGTCACCTCGTTCATGTTTAGAGACATTTCACTACACTAATAATTGTTACAAATTCCACATATTGCTATACTTTCCTAAAGACTAAAATTATACGTAGAAGAACAAACGATTTTGTCTTCTTAAAGAAAGCACCTTGCATTGTCAACCTTTTTCTCACCATCGATTATTTCATATATCTTTTGTTTCTAATAAAATAATCATATTTGACAAGTTAAAGTAATGGTTGAGGACATGTGGATGATAATTACATTTTCCATAATTCTATAGACAAGAGATGCCATGTATTCCCCAAAACAAAAAAGGAATGCAAGAAAAGGACTAAATAGCACTATTGTTGTGAACCCATGAAAAGGGCCAAAAGGCAAGCTTCCATTGTATGGGTGTGTGTTGGTGCATTATAGCTTTCATTTCTAGCTACTCATTCATGCTAATAGACAAATTGGCAAGCACAATCAATTCTAATAATGCTCCTATCCTTAGAAATTGATTGAAAAGACGATTTCTTTATTTGTATACGAGCAAAATTATTTATAGTTCGTACATCATACTGGTTTGAGTTATAGTTTTTTATATAGGGTAATGCGTTGATACTAATTACATCATTAAATAGTATGCAATATACGAAATTGTATACCTTGCTCAATTTTAATACTAATGTGATTAAGTTTTTGTTTGTTTAATGTCATAGGATAGGGAAAGTAGAAGCTTATGCCTAGTGAAGTACTTCCTTCGTTTCCTTTTGTTTGATACACTTTGAATTGCACATATGTCAATGCACTTGTTTGACCCTAAGTATCTTTTGTTGTGTATATGTAAAAATTATAATAATTGAATATTAGTAACGTACTCATTAAGAAGAATCAAACAAGACCTCATATGACTATATTATGGTTTATATAACGAAAATAATTTAAAGGATTCTCTTAACTTATAAATAGTATCAAGATTCCAAACGTATCAAACATTTAGGAATGGAGGGAGTAATATGTAAAGTTTTGTTGGAAAAAAATAGGTTGGGTGATACACCGACTCCCGTATTCTTGTATGGACATGAACAAAGTAAGAGGGGAAGGAGTATGGATATTTTTTACCACCATATTCTTGTATTTGATCATAAAGTTGTGTTGGAGGTCGATGATTGGACCTCCTTCCTAGTCCAACAGTCTTTGACAGAGGGCCCAAACGAAGTCTCACTGAGCACCTTCCTAAGATAGCACCTAGTTTATCACCCTAGACTCAATTAAAGAAAATGAACATGCAATATGTGATGTATTATCTTTTAACAATGTGTACAGGTGGCCACTAGGGGAACTGGGTTGGGTTGGAAGGTGGCTAGGGTCAAAAAATATAAACCGTGTTCAACTCATTAGCTAGGGGAATTAGGATGGATTGGATTGAGAAAAATTCAACCCACAACCCACACACAAACATGTGCGGGTCGGGGGCAAATTGGGTTGTGGTAAGTTATGTCATGGGCTAGTGGGTTTAGTTGGGGAATGGGTTGATGGATTGGTTTGGCAACTTATGTCTAGAATTGAGTTGCGTAGGTTGTATCTCATGGGTTGTTGCGTTATTTTTTTTTTTAGTTTTTCTAAGATATGTCTTTGTAGTTTTCACTTTTCTAAGTTGTGTCTTACCTTTTTATTTGTTCTCATTTGTACCCCTAAGCTAATAATTTTCAAAAAATACTAACTTTTGCATGTATTTTTACTAACTATTGTTAAGTTGTCCCGTTTATTAGGGTCTTAAATCCTAATTTTGTTTCTTCATTATATCTTGCAAAATACTAATAATCTAACATAATTCATTAATTCTCTGCAAAACCCATAAATGAAGCCTTTATTGAAAGATAAAAATTAAAATCCAAAATTCAAGTAGTTATCGGCAAACTAAGGAAGGGATAACGAATTGGTCAGGGCTTATAAAATTGATTAGTTTAGGGGCATAGCTGAGAAAAAAATGATTAGTTTACGGTCGCTACTGAGAAAAAATAAAAGTTTAGGGCACACCTTAGAAAAGTACAGTATACTTTATAAAGCCCGTATTTTTTTTTCTCTACGAAATTAAAAACTGTAGCTTCTAAGTCATGGAATTAATCAAAATATTAGTTTATTAACTCTAATAATAATGAGATCAAATTATGACATAACATTAAAAATAAGCAAGTAATAATAAAATTAATGAACTTACAAAATTATCAAAAAAAATTATTTTATCAACGGTAATATAATTTTTATGCATGTTAAAATACAAAATTAATAAATTAAATAAAAATTGATAGTAATTTACAACATACAAATTTACAATACAATATTATATAACGGGAAAAATATTACACATAACTTGACTTAGGTTAGGTTGGACCGGCGAATTAGATTGGGTTGGGTGGTTTGACCCGTTAAGAGCCGAGGTTAGGTTGGATTGGCAAATTTAATTGGGTTGGGTGGGTTTTTTTGGCGAATTAAGGCAATCGAGTTTGATTGGGTTAATTGAAGGAGATGGGTCATGAGTTGAGTTGAAAAATCATGACCCATGAAAGCCATGACATACTCTCGTGGTTAGCGAGCTGGGCTAAGTTGGGCTGCCATCCATGTAGGTTGAGCAGATCTGACCCATGCAGGTTATTTGACGGGCTAGGTTAGGATCGGGCTAGATCAACTTAGCCAATTGGTCATCTCTAACAATATGTGTAGAGTTGGTAATCGGTTGACCAATCTATTAAAAAATTATTTTTTATCTCACACTCTCCTTCCTTTTTGTTTGATACATTCAGAATCTTGTCACTATTCATAAGTTAAAAGAATCTTGTAGATTACTTTCAATTTATAAAACGTAATACAATCATATGGGGTATTGTTTGATTCGTCTCAATGAGTACGTTATTAATATCCAATTATTATAATTTTTAAATATATACAACAAAAAATATTTAAAGTCAAATAAGTGCATTGACATATGTGCAAGTAAAAATGTATCAATAAAAGGAAACGGATGGAGTAAAACTTTATTATTTAAACAAATACTGTAAGAACTTAAACCATTAAGGGAAAAAAGTATGTTTTAATAAGTTAAAACAATCAATTTTCACACAAGAATTAAGTCAATATGAGAATTTTATCACCCTCCATACCTTCTATTTCTTGCCGGCCATAATTTTTATCATTGTATATGCATTTGAAAGAATACTAATTTGCAATCAATGAATAATTTAGCAAGTTTTTTGTATTACTTTAATGGACAACTGTGGGAGATTATAACTTAATAGGCAGCAGGTTGAAATTGGGTTAAGATTTTTAACCTAACACTAACTCATTAACTGAATGAGTTGGTTAGGGTTGGCTCATTTATATTAGGGGGTGTTTGGTTTAAGCTTTTATAATGGAATGGAATGAATGTGATACTATTAATGAAGCAAAAGATGTTTGGTTAGGATCTTTTGGGTATAGAATGTCATGCCCTGGTTTTTTTAATCCCCTTCAATCTCATACCCATCAACCCCTAGAAATTGAGATTATATAACTCCCGCTTTCATTAATACCACTAAAATCCATACATTTGCATGAACCAAACAACTTTAAAAATAAGATGGGTTGTCAATCTATACCCTTGAGGTTTTCATTATGTTACCATTCCATTCCAACATTTTGAACCAAGGGTCCCTTAATGGTTGAAAATCTTAGCACATACTTTTTATTATTGGGTTGGGTTAGTTTTACAAGGTCTAAATATGTGACATGTTCAGGATATGGCACAACACTAATCGCGTGCAATCATGCATATATAAGATTCATTATACTACCTTCGTAATCTTTTACTTGCAACAATGAGAGGTTTGTGTATTCTCATGCAATTTTTGTGAGTAGAAAATATTACTAAATTACCCTCACCGACACCATCCATGACCATCCCACCTTTAACCTATATATTCAAACCACCACAAGCACCACCAACCGAAAATCATACCACCCACCGTTGGACGGTTGGACCCACCTAGTAATTCAAACCCCACCCACCGCAAGCACACCCACCTAAAAATCGACCCGCCCAACACTAATCGAAAAATCAAGCAACCCACCCACGCACCTACCTGATCCAAAAAATCGAATCACCGCAAGCTCGGCCCTCTTGAAATTGAACCACCACAAGTTAGACCCACTGAAATTCAAACCACCATAAGATCTATCAATTAAATCCGAATCACCACAAAATCCATCCACCTTACTCAAAAATTCAAACCACCACCACTTTGTACCACTTGACCGACCTTGAAATTTGCAATATCACCAACACGCAAACCCTAAAAAGAAAACGTCAAATGGATGTCGTTAGTTAGATTTTTATGGTGAGATGGCGATGGGAGAGGAGAGGGAAGGAGATAGTCATGGTGGTCAACGTAGGTGAGGAGAGAGAAGGAGAGAGGAGTGGTGGACTGGTGGTCGACGGTTAGGAGAGAGGAGCGGCGGTCGTTGATGAGGAGATTAGGCAGTTGATGGTGATGAGAGAGGGCAAGGTTATATTCTAATTAGGGGTATATTGGTCATTTTAGCAAAAAAGATTTGCCACATAAGGAAAGTTTTTTGTTTGTTGCAACTAAATGAAAACTGTCAAAATTGGTAAATGTTGCAAGTAAAGATTATTGAGGTAGTATAAGGAAATAAGGGGAGATTGTTTTTTAATGTGGGGTGTCCAGGGGCAGAGCCATGATTTTGAGGATGGTAGGCCACCGGATGCTAACGGTATAAAACATGCCAAATTTTCGACCCATTCGGTCCTCAAATTGTCATCATAATAACCACATTTTAACTAATAAGTGACTTTTTGACAAATTTCTATCACATTCATAATCCGTATCTTAAATCTAAAATGCAAATTGTACTCGCAAATTCAACTCAAAATTTACATCTTTGTTAAACGAAAATTACAGTCCACAACAATACTTCTAATTAATTAGTTGCAATTTTAAACACAAAATTAAAATAGAAAAATAGAAAAATAAAAAAATAAACTCAAAATCATCCAAATTGATGTGGAAAAAACAAAAAGTATTTGTAATACGCAAAGATCACAAAACCCTCAAAACTTCAAAACGAAGTAATTAAACTAATTACATTTAAAAAAAATAAAGAGAGAGAGAGCAAGCCAAATGATAAGGCTATCGCACACCTATCAAAAATAAATCTAACGACTCTAACTAATATAGCTAGGGAAGTAGGGATCGAATCCACAGGGAAGCAATTAAACCTATTAGTTCTAAAAAGTCTAGACTGTGCAAAGGGCCTTTGAGTGACAATTGTGATCAAGAAATTAACTAGAATAAGAGCTAACTTGATTAAGGGATGAAATTAATGACTAAACCTAGGACATCGGTTCACCACAGATTGACCAACGAATTGCACACAAATAATTAATTAGATTATCAATTTCCTTGAATTAAGATCCACTAATTCTCTCGAATCTAGTCCCCTTTAAGACTCCTCTAATGACTCTCGCTCACTTAGACTCGTTTTGCCTATTGTCCTTATGATCTAATTGTGGTAATCTTACCTCTCGGTATCGATTTCAACAATATCAAACTAACAACTAAACCTGACCAGTACTTAATTGAAAGCAATAACAATTGACAATTGGAATTCAAGCACATTAGTAGTTAAACTAATATTTATGAGCAAAACATCACCAATTAATCCATGGATCCCCTAGTCCTAGAAAAGGAACTACTCACTCATAATTGAAAGAACAAAAACTAAATCAATAAAAGCAATTAAAATCCTAAACATGATTAAGTTAAACAAACCAACAATAATCAAGAAATTAAATCTAAACATAAATAAATTGAAAATAATAATAAACATTAATTAAGAACAAGAATTGAGATTGAAATAGAACCTGAATATTATTGATTGAAAGATTGATAAGAATTCTACACTTTGAGAGAATGTTAGAGTAAAACTAGGGTTCTAAAGTAAAAGAGGCGTAAGTGACCCATTAGGAGTCTAAACCCTCAAATACTAAGCCTAATTATGCTGAAAAACACGTTGAAATCTTCCTCAGAGCCACCCGCCCGGAGGGGTCCGGGCGTGCAGCCCTCACCCGGGCGCACAGCCTCAGTCCGGGCGGGCAGCTTGTTTGGCTTCGTTTCTCGGTTTTTGCTCGTTCTTCCTTAATTACTTCTTTAATTCTTCATTTTAACACTTCTAATCTTCAGTTAAGCTTCCCAAATGACTTCAAGTTTTCACTAACTTCTTCAAGTGCTTCAAAAGGCTCGGAAAACAACAATAAATCATCGATTCATGTAAATTCTATTAAAAAGCACAACAAACACTCGAAATAGCAAAAGTTAGTAGAAATGGCTCAAAAGAGCCGTATTAGAGCTAAAAAATCAATCGGGATCGGGGGTAAAATACATATAAAATATCAACTTATCAAACTCCCCCAAGCCAAACCTTTGCTTGTCCTCAAGCAAACAATGACTTCACCCCTTTAACTTTGAAAAACAAGATTAACTCAAGCAATTCCGAGCATGCAAGTTCCTCAACCAACCCATCAAAATCCCTTGACCGCCATTCACTTAAATCAAAATCAATAAGCCAACCATGTAAGAAATAGAAGTCGATGACTAGAGTAGCTCACTCGGTGTCACTCCACACATAAAATTGAGCATAGATAATGAAGCTCACCCTTAATCCCAAATAAGAATGCAAATGCAATAAGTGTTTAAACGCAAAATTTGAGAACCCAAACCCACATCTCACACCTCATGCAAATGTTTAAAAGTAGTCACTCAATCCTAGTATGAATGTCGACTCGAAATGCAAGTAATACTCCTTAGCTTTGGCAAATGACTCAATTCACAAGAACTGAAAACATGCACATGCCGATCAAAAAGGTCTTTATAAGCATGTAACGTGGCTAGGGTGATGGGTAGAATAGAATTTGGGATAATGTGGTGGTAAATGCGGGCTATACGTATGTAACAATCAAAATCAACATCTCCAACATCAAACCAATTCTCATAGAATACATCACACCATTAAACTTTACATTTCAACTACTCCAATTATCACAAGCCTTTTCTTTTTCAACATCATTTCAATTTCTTTTTTTTTTCAACTCCTTTTTTTTCTTTTCATTTCATTTTTTTTTCAACTTTCAAGATTTTTTTTTTTAACTTAGGCTCACGACTCTTAATGACATGTCAAAGACAAAATCATCACATATACATATCTAGGCCAATAAAAGATGTATAACATTTTAATTCTTCATTAAAATTAGCCTAGACATTGGTATGCAGAGCCTTAATGTGAAATCTATTATTAGACTTTTAACAACAAGCATTCACAATTTCCCAATCCTTCAAAATCTCCAACAAATGCAAAACGACAACAAAACAACTCCTTAACTCCCCCAAGCCAAGCTTGGGCATACATCAAATGGTTAGAACAAGGCCAAATAAGGTTGTAATGTGGCTAAAAAGCAAATGAAGGGTAAAAAGATCAAAATAAGGATCAAGGGGAAAATTTTGTGAAGGAACGCCTAAAATCTGAAAGCTCCTAAAAGAAATGAATGCCTTTTATCATTCGCAACATGTAATATATCAAGGCCAAGCTACTAGAGTCAAATGCCAAAACATGGATCAAACATGCACCAGGAACTAAGCACACATGAAAAGAAATAAGCATAGAAAAAATGTATGCGGCTCAAATCCTCCCGTTAACACAGTTCAAGCCTCTACTCTACACATGGCTATAATGGCAAGATTAGAAATCGTTTCAAGCTAAGTCAAGCTCAAGTCCAAGTTAGCAATTCCCAAAAAATAACTCATCACATGCCCAAATCAATCGAAAACATTTTTAAATAAAATATGGGGCACATGGAAATCACCATTCACAAAGTTTCATCAAACCAATCAATTAAAGCTAACTACCAAAAGCAGCATAATAATCTAAACTATGAAAACATTACATTTTTTTTGGTCATAAGTAAACTCCTACTTCTAACAAGTAGTACAAACCATATGACTATCCTATGAAAGCAATAAAACTACACTAGAAAGCAATAAAATTACCTCCCCCAAGCCGAACTCAGCAATGTCCTCATGCTGAAGGAAGTAAGGCGAGAGATAAGAGAGATGGTGGAGGGGTTTAGGGAGTCCTGGGGGTGTAATATGATGTATATGGGTGAGAGGATGAAGTTGTGCAAGGATAAGAAAGAGGCGTGAGTGGTAGATGGTATTGCATATAGCATACACGGATTGAAATTTGACCACCTCTCATTGTTTCGACCATATCTCACAAAATATAATTTGGATTAACGTGATTATTGTTTCATTAGAAAGTATACTCAAAGAGCTTTCCGACGATAGGTCATACGCCTCCTGGAACGTCCTGGAGAAAAAGTTATGGCTGTTTAAAATCGACCTTTTGAATCTGCCGCGAATAGTCTATTCGCCCGGGCCGCGGGCTGGGCCCGGAGGGGGTTGCTTGCCCGGAGGGGTCCGGGCATACAGCTCTTTTTCCAAATTTCCAAAAAAAATCTAAGTGTTGAGTTTTGGGTTGCGCGCTCGGGACGATTGCCACACGCCTGGAGGGCGTCGTTCCGCCCTGAGGGGTCCGGGCATACGGCTCTTCTCTCTTTTTCCTTGTTTTAAGTCGCTCAACACCTACAAAAACACCCAAAAACACTTGGGAAACAATATCAGTCCCTCACTCTCCTCACCAAGTCCAAGAATAGAGTTAAAGTCCCTACTAAACTAAGAAAATAAAAATGAAAAAGCTACTAAAAACTAAACTAACTACGGGTTGCCTCCCGCAAAGCGCTTGTTTAAGGTCATTAGCTTGACCATGTTACCTCATAGCTCATGGAGGATCGAAGAGTGAACGTGAACCACATTTAGTTAAATAATCAAAGCAATTAGGAATTATTGGTTGCTCAAATGCTTCACGTTCCTTGTTAAAAACCTCATCATTTTTCGTATTCATATTACAAGCATGAGAAGATTGCTTTCGAGGTTTCCGACGTTTCTTGGGACGGGATTTCCTTTTCTTTTGATCCTGACATAGCTTGTTATTAACACTATCTTCATCACCTGCAATAGAATCCAAACACACAGGAGCCTCCAGAAGATCCTTATTAGGGGATCGAGGCAAGTCATTAAGAACAATTTCATTAAGAGTATAAATTGCATGACATGATTGTTCTATTATAGGATTTTTCAATGCACTATCAAGGTTAAAGGTAACCTTGTCATCACCTACAGAGAGAGTCAAATTTCCATTCTTTACATCGATAACAGCTCTTGCAGTATTTAAGAATGGTCTACCTAGAATAATAGGGATGTGTGCATCCTCCTCCATATCCAACACTACAAAATCAACAGGAATAAAGAATTTCCCGACTCTCACCGGAACATCCTCTAAAATACCTTTAGGGTACTTCACTGTCCTATCTGCCATATGCAAAGTAATGTTAGTAACCTTCAAAGCACCCATATCAAGCTTTTTGCAAATAGACAAAGGCATGACACTAACACTAGCCCCTAAATCACATAAAGCTTTGTCAATAAACAATGGGCCAATATTACAAGGAATAGAAAAACTTCCCGGGTCCTTCAACTTAGGTGGTGACTTGTTTTGCAATATGGCACTGCACTCCTCCGTAAGTGCTACGGTGTCCAACACATTCAACTTACGTTTCCTGCTCAAAATATCTTTCAAAAATTTAGTGTAAGTAGGAATTTGAGCTATCAAATCAGTAAATGGAACAGTAACCTGCAAATTCTTCACAATATCTAAAAATTTACTGAAATGATTATCATTCTTACTCCTGGTCACCCTGTTCGGAAAGGGTAACCTAACCTGTGACATCGGGATCATATCAATCGATGTGTCATCTACCTTCTCCTTAGGTGCTTCAGTTTCCTTAGCTGGAACTGTCTCTAAATCTTCAATCACCACATCACTGGTCTTCTTAGCTCCACCTGCAACATCAGAATTAACATCATCAGTAGGCATTTTCGGGCCCTCATAAGCAGTTCCACTCCTCAAAGTAATGGCATTGACATGGTCCCGCGAGGGAATCTGTGGTGCCTGTGATACTTGAGGTGTGGGTTGTGATGGAAGGTGACCTGGTTGCCTTTGAGCAGTTGATTGTGCAATCTGAGCTATCTGAGTCTCCAGGTACTTGTTATGAGCCTGCATTGCCTCCATATTTTTCTGCATCTGCAACATCATATTTTTCAGCACTGAAATTTCACCACTAGGTTGAGCCGGCAATGATGGTGCTGATAGTGGTGGCCTGCTGAAACCTGGTGGGTGTGGTGGTACATATCTCTGCATCTGATGAGGTGCCTGCTGAGATGATATAGCTTGCTGAGGATTCTGTACATTGCTATTGTTCTTGTAGGAAAAGTATGGATGATCCTTCCAGCCTGGATTATATGTATTGGAAAATGGGTTGTTCTTGTAGGCTTGAAAGGCACGCACTTGCTCCACTGAACTGGTACATGACTGGGAACTATGACCGAATGAACCACAGGAATCACAGAAAGGGCAGTGCATCCCGAAAGTGCAGCTATAGGTGATGGTGGAGGAGCTGTAGTACCAATCTTATCGAGCTTCTGACTTATGGCATTGATCTGTGCAGCTAAACTCTCATACTTATCATCAACTACATGTTTTCCACCCTTCTTGGAATGCCCTCTAAGGTTACCAAACTGTGAATTATGAGTAGCAATTTCATCAATCAGTTCATATGCAGCATTGACCTCCTGGTTCATGAATCGACCATTAGCAGCAGAATCTAACAAAGCTCTACTCTCATTATCCAAACCGTTGTGGAATGACTGAACCAAAAACCACTTCTCAAGCCCATGATGAGGACACATTCTCAATAACTCCTTGAACCGTTCCCAAGCATCATAAAGTGACTCATCTGTTTCCTGATTAAAATTAGTAATTTGACTCCTCAATAAAGTAGTTCTCTGTGGTGGATAGTACTTCCTCTGAAAAACAAGAGCCAAGTCTTCCCAACAAGTAATTGTAGCCATATTAAGATCACTCAACCAGGTTCTAGCCTTGTCCTTCAACGAAAATGGGAACATTCGCCTCCTAATGTAGTCCTTAGAGACGTTCATTTGCTTGATATTATCATAGTATTGAAGGAAATTCTGCAGATGTAAATTCGGATCCTCCTTCAATGTCCCTGAAAACTGATTTCGTTCAACCATATTCACAAGGGCCACTTTCAGTTCAAAATTAGCAGCATCGGTATCGGGTACTGAATAACCTCCAGCCATAGACTCCGTACTAGGCAAGGAATAGTCTCTCAACGAACGGGCCGCAGGTGGCGGTGGTGGAGGTGGTGGTCCTCTACCCTGTCCTTCTCCTTTGGCAGCCATTTCGACCTCTAAATACCCTTCAAACAACGGGTTGAAGGTGAACTCGAAAATTTGAGACAAATCAGAAACGGTTTCCTCCACGGATCAGGGAAGAAAAATTCGGAATCTACTACGTCTCAACCGCTTCAAAAATACTTGCTCGGGTTCAGGGAAAATGAAAATGTCAGGCTCGTGGTCGGTTTGCATAAACCTATAAACCTGCACAATATGCAACTCCGAGCAATAATGAGAAACTGTCTCAAAGAACCAAAAAGTTCTTTGAGACTAAGGAAAACAAAAAGAAAACAGTATAAACCCGACTAATAGAATTAAAAAAATTGCCTCCCCGGCAACGGCGCCAAAATTTGATAAGGCTATCGCACACCTATCAAAATAAACCTAACTACTCTAACTAATATAGCTAGGGAAGTAGGGATCAAATCCACAGGGAAGCAATTAAACCTATTAGTTCTAAAAAGTCTAGCTGTGCAAAGGGCCTTTGAGTGACAATTGTGATCAAGAAATTAACTAGAAATAGAACTAAATTGATTAAAGAATGAAATTAATGACTAAACCTAGGACATCGGTTCACCACAGATTAACCAACGAATTGCAAACAAATAATTAATTAGATTATCAATTTCCTTGAATTAAGGTCCACTAATTCTCTTGAATCTATTCCCCTTTAAGACTCCTCTAATGGCTCTCGCTCACTTAGACTCATTTTGCCTATTGTCCTTATGATCTAATATGGGTAATCTTACCTCTCGGTATCGATTTCAACAATATCAAACTAACTATTAAACCTGACCAGTATTTAATTGAAAGCAATAACAATTGACAATAGGAATTCAAGCACATTAATAGTTAAACTAATATTTATGAGCAAAACATCACCAATTAATCCATGGATCCCCTAGTCCTAGAAAAAGAACTATTCACTCATAATTGAAAGAACAAAAACTAAATCAATAAAAGCAATTAAAATCCTAAACATGATTAAGTTAAACAAACCAACTATAATCAAGAAATTAAATCTAAACATAAAACTATTAAAACTAAGAACATAAATTGAAAATAATAATAAACATTAATTAAGAACAAGAATTGAGATTGAAATAGAACCTGAATATTATTTATTGAAAGATTGATAAGAATACTACACTTTGAGAAAATTTTAAGTAAAACTAGGGTTCTAAAGTAAAAGAGGCGTAAGTGACCCATTAGGAGTCTAAACCCTCAAATACTAAGCCTAATTATGCTGAAAAACACGCTGAAATCTTCCTCAGAGCCACCTGCCCGGAGGGGTCTGGGCGTGCAGCCCTCACCCGGGCGCACAGCCTCGGTCCGGGCGGGCAGCTTGTTTGGCTTCGTTTCTCGGTTTTTGCTCGTTCTTCCTTAATTACTTCTTTAATTCTTCATTTTAACACTTCTAATCTTCAGTTAAGCTTCCCAAATGACTTCAAGTTTTCACTAACTTCTTCAAGTGCTTCAAAAGGCTCGGAAAACAACAATAAATCATCGATTCATGTAAATTCTATTAAAAAGCACAACAAACACTCGAAATAGCAAAAGTTAGTAGAAATGGCTCAAAAGAGCCGTATTAGAACTAAAAAATCAATCGGGATCGGGGGTAAAATACATATAAAATATCAACTTATCACCAAACAAAACTAAATGAATAGTAAACATCTCAAATACGAAATACCGTAGAGAGTAGATAAAACCCTTTCATTTGCACTTGATAGATAATCCCAAATTTTATCTCTTCCAATTCTCCTAAGTCAAATACGGCAGAAAGTTTGATTTATTTATTTATTTTTAGGAGAGATAATTTAGAATGAGAGGGAAAAAATGAAAAAGAAAAAAAAAAAGTAAATACCGAGTCCTGACTACTAGGAATTGTTTTTCTTTGCTTCCCATGAAATGCTCGTCCCTAGCCTAGGGGTGAAACTAATTCGGTTTAAAACCGAAAACCACACCGCACCAAACCATTTTTAAATTATGGTTCGGACTTTTTATAATTCTGGTGCGGTTTGGAGCGAAATTTTTTAAAAATTCGGTGTTCGGTTTGGAGTTGGTGCGGAGAAATAGAAACCGAACTCCAAACCGTACACCAAACCGTATAAAAGCCTAAACTACATCAAGGGCTTAAGGCCCAAAAATGAATAAAACCCTAAAAATATAAATGGAGTTAGTGACTCTATTTCAATATCTTTTAAACTCTCTTTAAATCTCATGTTCCTTATGTTCTTCATTTTTCGCCATTTGTAGTTCTTTCTTTTTTTAATTTCGTTCTTCATTCCTTCTTTTGCTTTCTCTAGCTAAATACCTCAATCCCTCAAAGTCACTATTCTTTTTTATTATTTGTTCTACAATCCTTGTTTTTTTGCGTCATTTCTTTCTCTCCTTAACACATCGATCTTCAATCAATTGATTAACACTTATCTAATATTATTGAAATTTTAAACTAACTAACTTGGTGTTATTTTAAAGAATGATGTAAACTACTACAAGTAGCCCTAATATTTAACTTCTCTTTGTTTCTAATTTGTTATTGTGGAACATAAATTTTGAACTAGTTTGAAAGTAAGGAATTATACCAAGATTCAAGATCGAATTTTCTAGATTTCTGGTAAACAATTAAGTATGACTAGAAATTCGGTTTGGTTTGGATCCAAAACCCAAACACCGAATTTGTTTGGTCTGGTTTGGTTTGGAGTGAAATTTAGATTGGTTTGGATTGGAGTGGAAATTCATAAACCGAAATAATATGGTTTGGATTTGGAGTTTGCTATAATCCAAACCGTACACCGAACTTTCACCCCTACCCTAGCCTTCTAATTGACATGCTTCTTTTCTTTTCTTTTTAAAATAATTTTTTTTTTTTTACGTAAATCTGATTTTCTTATTGGGGAATGGTAGGGCACATGCCCTATTGTCATGCCTTACAATAGCTCCGTCCCTAGGGATGTCCACATGAGATAATCTATCAGACTAATTTGGGTCGTTCCTCATTACTCTTTGTTTAGGTATAGGCATTTTAAGTGTTGATCCGATTGTCATATTAATTTAATTCATGTGGGAGTTTGGTTTTATTCTCTCCAACGTATTTTTAATACTTTTTGAATAAGCTAAGTTAAAATAAGTTTATATAAGCATTAGTAAATACCAATAATTTAGCATCAATAAGTTAAGATAAGTACAAACATAAGTTGAGCAAAACAAAACCTTTAGTGTTCCACATGAATTAAATTCTCGCATTCAATTTCTATGTATTGGTCACTATAAATATTTATTTTTTCCTAAAAGTACTCTAACCATGGTAAAAGATTCTCCTTCATCATATTCTCAAACTCAATCTCTTATTTTTTTTTTCTTTCCTTCATCATATTTAATGATGTAATCAAATTTTTTAGCATTGGGAGTGCATATGCTTTCTACACTCATGCATCACTTTTTTTTTATAAAGAAAAAAACCAGGTAGCTATCCACGACTAAACCCTTGAGCTTGAAGAATCAGACTAGTTGGAACCAAAATAGGCCTGCTGAGGCCGAAAACTAACTAAAGCATAATTAAGATGGTTCAAAGAGGACATACTAAGGCCTTGTAATTTTTATTTTTATTTTTATTTTTTGTTGATCTGAAATTATTTTTGCTAAAATTAAATTTTTTTTACTGATTGATCTGAACTTATTTTTGTTGAATTGAATCTACTTTCACTAAAATCATTAACAAGTTATTAATGATTTAGGGCATGTTTACTTCAGCTTAAAATCCGTTCAGTTCAGTTCAACTCAGCTTAATTCAGTTCAGCTCTTCTCTTATTTTGCTATTCATTAATCCTTCATAAAAAACTTTCAGTTCAGCTCCAATCAGTTCAGTTCAGCTGTTTTTAGTTAAAGTAAACAGGCCCTAAACAGGTTTTTGCTAAAAATTTTACTGAATTGAACTTATTTTTATTGAAAATAACTAAAAATAAGATGAGAAAAACAGTGATTAACAATATTTTAACACTCAAGCATCACATGATTTCTATAACTCATGCACAAATTGCTTGCATGGACGGCAAGTATATTGATCATAAATTAGGCTACTGAAAAGATTAGACAACATTTTTTTTTGGTATCTAAGAGCCACAAAAGTGTAAATGAGATTTAATCTTAGAATTAGTTAGAGCTAGGAGAAAATATTTAGCTACTTGAGCTAACCATCACTTTCGGTTTAGGTAAAAAATTGGAAAGAACACATAAGTCTTAGAACCGTAGAATAGCTGAAAAGGATGGAAGGAGTATGTGCTACGTAACTCACAGGATTCACGTTTTCGTTTCTTATCCATGTTTGTTTCTTTCTAAATTTTCCTTATGTGGTTGATGTTTATTTTGACAATGATGTCATATTATTGATTTATTGGTTTCATCTATTGCAAATAATTATTATTCTAATAGACCACTTTTTTTTTGCCGATCTAGTCTCTAATCATGGTCCATCATAATACTCATGTATTCATGTGAGTATGTGACTCATGTCTATTCATGAAATAGAAATGGTAAAATCATCATCTCTAGTTCACACTATTAGTTAATGGTGGATGACTTTTGATTCGTTTTACTATGTAATTTATTAATATATATTTTTGTATTATATATTTTATGTTATTTATATGCATAAACTATTTATATTATAAATAAGGTTTTTTTTTGTATTTTAGCATCTTATATTTTTCAGTTTTTGAATTTTAGTATCTTATATTTTTTATTTTTTATTTTAGTACTTTATATTTTCGGGAAATACAAAAATTGGCACCTATTAACATATTCGGTCAAAAACTCCGTTTGGTGAGGCCCCTTTAGCTAATTAAGGTCACTACCTCTCTTTTCTCATCTTAACTTCATCATTTTCTCACTCATCTCTTTAATCTTACAACTTCCTTTTATTTTTCATAATCGATCCTAAAATCCTCATTTAAACTATAAATTTCTCTCTCCGAAGTTTGGATATCAATTGAGTAACCCCAAAAATCCCCTAATTTTACAAATCAATTGAATATTCCAAAATCAATTGAATAACCCCAAATTAATTAGAACCCTAACTTTTGGAAGACTACTTTACAGATTGTTTGTTGCTACACTTATCATTAGAGAAAGGTTGATTTTTTGATATTGAATTTTTCACTTTTAAATCATTACCTTTTCACAAATCATTTGAAAAACCCTCAAATCAAGTAAGCTTCAAGTCAATTAGAACTCTAACTTTTAAATTGTTAATCTAATTTGTGTACATGCCTTGATTATTGTTTTTTCTTCACTTATGTGGAGAAAATTGGATTTCTACCAAAATTTATAGATTACATAAACGTTTAATTGAGTATAATATAGATTAAACGAATGTTTATAGAGTATAATGTAGAGAGAGAAGCTGTTTTTGAGAAGAGAGGAGAAAAGGTGAATATAGTAGTTGGCGGGCTCCACTTGATGGGTATTTTGAAGGAATCTGCTAATAGGTACCAATTTTGGTGTTTTCTGAAAACATGTACTAAAATTAAAAAAATAAAAACATAAGGAGCTAAATTTCAAAAAATGGAAAATAAAAGGTACTAAAATACAAAAAACCCTATAAATAAATTAAAAGATTTTCTTGTCTAATAATACTTTAACTTTGTCACTTTTTGTGAAAAAACTTTTATCTTATGTTTTTGTTTTTGTCAAATATTACCTTAAAATGTAATATTTTGTTGTCTCTTATAATTTCCGGCGTCGACATTTTGTTTTCAGGCGAGATATTTCACGTGAGCTGCATGTGGGTTATTTTCCACTATTTTCCACCCTTTTCCCATTTTGTCTAACTTTTACTCCATTTTTTGCCTCATAAAGTGAAATTGTCATGTTTAATTTTTCATTATCATATTTTTATGAAAGAAGAATTTTATTTGATTTGCTTACATTGTATTTTACTTTTATGATCTTCAAATAATGATATTTAAGTTTTTGCTATATATATATTCAATATTGTTGAAAAGAAAAATCAAGATTAATCGCTAGATTCATGCACAAATCAAATATTGCTGCAAATTCGCATAAAAAGGGAAGAAGATTAGAGGAATAAGGAAGAAGAAGAACGCAGAGGAGAGAGAAACGACTACGGCAACGACGATGATAATTGGTTTCTCTTAAACCCTAGATTTTGATTGGGCTGCCGCACAATTTAGTTATTATGCAATATGTTGCATATGAGACAAAGTGATTATATTATATTATATCTATACTAAACAGAGTTCATAATTCTACTACTCGCCACGTGTCACACCCTCATGAATTTTTTTTCCTGCTCTTTTGCCCACCCCTATATTACATTATTATCATACTAGATTAAAAAACTTCCCGCTCAATTTTCAACAGTTAATTATGGCAATTAAGTTAAAAAAATTTTTATTTAAAAATGATCGATTTGACTCACTATATCCTCTTACATAAGTCTTATGTTATAAATATTTGCTTCATATTAGATTTTCCATCATTGGTTTAAACAAGCGTATTGATTTTATTTCCATATTTGATCTACTATATTATAAATTTACAAATTACAATTAAAGTAAATGCTTTTCTCATACTAAATAATTTTAACAAAAAATTGCTTTCCCTTCTATTTAAAAAAAATTAGCTTTCTGGGGATCATAAACCATAATCAATACTTCTAATGAAAAAATTGCTTTGACGAGATCATAATAGTATATAATTAATAATTTTAATATTACGTACATATAAAGTAAATACAGGGTAGAATCTAAAACCTACAATGCTTACATGCCAATAATCCTTCAATTTTTTTTTTCTCTATTTAATCTAATTTTTGATCTTTTTGGCCCAATATATATATAATACTCCGTATTACAAGGATTAATTGGCATGACCATTGAGAAATCGATTTAGGGAGTAGTTCATATGATTGATTCTTTATACATTTATCAAATAGTGTACTTTTTCCACTCGAACTCCATTCAATGGTGGATAAATAGATAAACACTTTTTTCCTCTACTTTTATTTGTAAGGTTAATTTCATTAAATTTCTTCTTTGATGTTTATTAAAAATCAATACTACCAATGGAGTTACAATAAGAGCACATGTAATTTCATAATTTTTTTTATTTTTGCAACCCCATTGGTAATATTCATATTTTTTGTGATTTTATCAAATAATATTGATTTCATATGAGACAAATAGTTTTGAACACTATTAAAGACATACTAGGAAAACAAAAATAAATACTCGGACTATATTTATTTATGCTCACAAAAAATTCACACACCGTAAAATATTGAAAGTTTAAATTTTAAAATTAAAAGATTGGGGATAATTCAGGTCCGTTTGGTAGAGTGAAAATGTTTTTCCCATTATATATTGTTTAGTTCGGGGTAAAATATTAAATTTGAGGGAGAACAATTTTCCTCACTATTGGAAGGAAAATATTTTTCCTCACAATTAAAGTACTACGAAAAAACTGTTTAAATGCAAAACCATATTATATGCAACCATACAACGAAAAATTTATGAAAATTAGTTCCAATATGGAAATCATTGTCACACGAAAATATTTAGCACTGTTCCAAATGGAGCCTCTCTTCACATCCCTTGATTTCTGTACAAATAAACAAAAAAAAAAAAAACTAATTAGCCTAATAAAAACCGTGCATTGCATGAGTTTTAACCTAGTTATCTTCAAATGAATGTCTCTAATTAGTTATTACCTCTGTTTTAGATTAATTGCAAGATATTGGTATTATAACTATTATTTATGAGATATAAAATATTTCATTGTAGTAACTAATTGAAAACGTATATTTCCTATTTTGATATATGAGGTTGACAACTTCACATATATATATATTCTACCCATTTTATCATATTTTTGATTTTTTTTTTTACTTTATCGAGCAATTCTTTTTAACCTTATTTTTGCCATGTCTTGAATATACTATTTCCTTAAATGTTTACTTGCAACAAAAAGATATAATTTATAGTATTAAAAAAATAATTTATTTCAAGAAAATATTTACAGAGGTAACTGTAATTTCTCATACTCGTTACTTTTAAGTGATCACTCATGCATTTTCAGTTTTTCACCTTCATTTTTTTAATAGATTGTACTGTATAGTAAATAATTTGCTACGGAGATGTTAGTTTTATGCTTATATTTACCTAAAACCAAAAATACTTAAAAGTTATAGAAATGCAGTAGTTAGTTACTTAGCTGCGAGTAAAATGGAGTAGTAAAACACTTAATTGGCTAATACTGTAATTAGTCGTGAGTTTGTTTATGAGACATGGATCTGCTACACACGTGGCAACTCAGTCACAATCAAATAATGTGGAACCGTACACGTGCTACAACAAATCAATATCAGACATATAAAAGTAAGTAAAAGAATCATTTTTGGTTGTGTAGTTCACGATATTTCATTATATGGTCCTAATTGAATATTCAAAAAGGTTGTCCAATTGTTGGACCCTTATCTAATCTTGACCGTTAGTGACTTCATAAAATATCTGAATCGACGGCTTATTTTCCCATTTGTAGATTCCAAACACATCATACAATGATACAAATGCAACCAATTGAATCAAAAGGGTTTAGTTTATCAATAATTTAAAACTATTCACTGTTGAATAGGAGGAGTGTGAATTATATGGATCGGGTTGGATGTTATCAAGTTTACATTCATTCCAATAGAATTTGGATTTGTATTTTTTAGTTTGATCTCTTCAAAACCTTATGTGAGTCTCATCCGATCTGATCTGCTACTTCCATACAATATTAGTTGCAACAATTTGATATAAAGTATTGAAAAAAAAAATGTCAAATCGTTGCAACTAATATGATACAGAGGTAGTAATTCAAATAAATTTTCCAAAAAGACAAAAACTAATATAATCCAATCCAAAAATGACATACTATTTTTCTTTTAATCTAACTCTATTTAACGAAAATTTTGTCTATCTAAACGATGAAAATATTCTTAAGAGTCATGTCAATACCATCTATATTATTAAAAAAGATCGTTAAATGTGAGTTATGAGATAAAGAAAGAATTAGGCAAAATTGTCAAAACACACCTTATAAAAATTGTATTTTGCGAAAACACGCCATTTAAATTTTATTTTTGCGAAGACACACCTTAAACTTAATTTTTTTTGTGACAACACACCTTGAGGCCGGATTCCGGCATTGGCTAAAATTCTCCGGCATTGACCACTTAATTCAACCTAAATGCACTCTTCCACTAGTTTTTTTGTTTTTCTTCTATGTTCTACCTTCTTCATCCTCCCACATCTCCATAACCACCTCACCTCATTCATCAATGAACACACCTCCATTACCACCCCATTTCAATCAAAATTGAACCAAGAATCCTCAAATCCCTAAGTACGAAAAGCAAAAAACCAAATTCTCCAAATTTTGACAAAAATTGAAGCACATTAAACTAAATTCAAACTTAATCCAACCCAAATTTTCAAATTAGAACAAAAAATCCCATAACCCTAGTAAATGAGAATGCATTTTGGTGGTGTGAAGGCAGTGTGGTCATGCCGGTAGTGGTGAAGACGGTGTGGTGGTGGCTAGCAGAGTGATGGTGGTGGTTTATGAGAGAGGTTAGTGATGATTTTTTAGGGGGGTTGGGTTAAGTAGGAGGGGAAGAGGAAGAGTGTACAAATAACCGAAAAAGTGTGCAATTAGGCAAATGGTAGTGGTCAACACTTGAAAAGGTCGGTCAACGCCGGAAACCGGCATCAAGGTGTGTTTTGGCAAAAAAAATTAAGTTTAAGGTGTGTTCTCGCAAAAAACCTTTTAAAAGGTGTGTTTTCGCAAAAGAAAGTTTTTAAAAGGTGTGTTTTAGCAATTTTTCCAAATAATTATTATAATTTGTGTCTTATGTCTTGCTAGCGTTTCTAACATTATGAGTGAAAACAATTTAGGTTGTTGTACTTAGCCTAAATTATGTAAGTAAATCATATGTATATAAGATTGGACCGGATTGGAATTTTTGGACTACAAAGGGTTGAGTCCAAGTCTGTTCCAACATGTATTGAATTTTAAAAATTGGGTTTGAGTTCGAGCAGACCACTATCAAAATCTCAATCCAGTCCGATAAATTGGATTGGATTGGAATGAATTTTGGATTTTTGAAAATCCATTTGCATCCCTGTTGAGCACTTAGAAGATTACATGAGGGTATTCCGACAATCTATATACTATAGTAGGTTATATCTTTCTAGGTAAAATTAAAGGTAAAAAATTTGTTCACTTGAAGTTGGAAATGAGCAAAAATTTGGATTCAAATAAAATGAACAATTGATTTGTCTTTTATTGTAACTTGCAAGATACAATCTATTGTATCATATACATTCTCGGTTATTCCAATGATGGTGCTTTGTTAGATACCAATGTAAGTAATATTTGCAATAATACCGATTGAAATGAGAAGTAATTGTCTCATATATGGGATTTTAAGATAAGAACTAGTTATGGTTCATGAGATGCCTCGGAAAATTGTGAATACTAATTTTTGTTCAATCTCTAAGTTACAAATTGTTTTTAGTATTTAGATTTTGTTATGAAAAATATTGTGGACGTCATTATATACGTAAAAGTCCTCAAAGAATATGTCTATTGAATGTACCATTTGAAAGTATTGTACCCCTTGAATGTTATAACCATATGTATATATTTATATTATGTATATGATGTTATAATAATAATAATACAATTGTCATTCTCTTCATACTCTCTACATTCTCTCTATATTCATATTTTATGGTTACTTTCATATTACGTTATCAGCACGAATTCTCTACCCGTTGTTAAGTAGATCTTCAAAAAGGAATTGAAGAAGAATATTATCAATCATTATCGATAATATGAATCCCCCTCAAGTTTATGTAGCACATAATGGTGAAGAATTATGCCTTGCAGATAGTTCAACTACTCACACAATACTCAAAAATAATAAATATTTTACTCGGCTAAATATGAAGAATATTAGTGTGAGTACTATTTCTGGTAGTACAAATATTGTAGAACGCTCTGGAAGAGCACATATAATGTTACCTTCGGGAAAAAAATTCGATATTGTTGATGCTTTGTACTCTCCCATGTCTCAAAGGAATTTGCTAAGTTTTAAAGATATTCACTATAATGGCTATCATATTGAGACCTTGAGTGAAGGAAATGATGAGTTCCTTCAAATTATTAGAATAACTCAAGGTATTAACCATATTTTAGAGAAATTACCTACTTTCTCAACTGGTTTGTACTACACAACAATAAATTCAATTGAAAGTCATAATTTAGTAAACCAAAAGTTTACTAATGATTTTATTGTTTGGCACGACCGGTTAGGTCATCCGGTTCGATTATGATGCGAAAGATTATTGAAAATCATGTGGACATCCACTAAAAGGCCGTCATATTCTTTCGAATAATTTTTGTGCTGCTTGCTCAAAAGGCAAACTAATAATTCGACCTTCACCAGCTAAGTTAAAATTTTAATCTATTAACTTCTTGGAACGTATCCAAGGGGATATATGTGGACCAATTCATCCACCATGTGGACCATTTAGATATTTTATGGTTTTAATCGATGCATCGACTAGATGGTCACATGTATATTTGTTATCAACGCGTAACATGGCATTTGCGAGATTGCTTGCTCAATTAATCAAATTACGAGCAAATTTTCCCGATACTTCTATAAAGACTATTCGTCTTGATAATGCTGGTGAATTTACATCTCAAAATTTCAATGATTATTGTATGTCCATAGGAATAAATGTTGAACATCCAGTAGCACATGTTCATACACAAAATGGTCTAGCAGAACCATTAATCAAACATTTACAATTGATTGCTAGACCATTGCTTATGAAGTCCAACCTTCCAATTTCAGCTTCGGGGCATGCTATATTACATGCTGAATTATTAATTCGCATTAGGCCAACAACCTATCATAAATTCTCCCCATCTCAATTGGTTTATGGTAAGGAACCAAATATCTCCCATCTAAGAATATTTGGATGTGCAGTTTATGTTCCAATAGCTCCACCACAACGCTCCAAGATGGGTCCTCAAAGGAGACCAGGAATATATGGATACAGCACATTCGTTGAATGCAACAACAACTAGAAATTTACGACTAGGAATACCCTCATGTCGGAATACCCTTATGTAACCTTCTGCAAAGGTTTTATATGGATACAACACATTCGTTGAACAACCCAATGGTTGTAAGGTCACTTGAAGTGAATAAAGACCCGTTCCGCCCTCGGGAAACTAATGAAGAAATTCTTGGTCCTGAAGTACCATATTTAAGTACTATAGGTGCATTAATGTATCTTGCAAGTCATACTCGACCTGACATATCTTTTTCAGTCAATTTATTGGCAAGATTTAGTTCATGCCCTACCCGAAGGCATTGGAATGGAGTCAAACACATACTTCGTTATCTTCAAGGTACAAAAGACATGGGTTTATTTTTTTCATAATCTAGCCAAAGAAGATTTAATTGGTTTTGTAGATGCTGGATACCTATCTGATCCTCATAATGCTCGATCACAAACTGGATATGTATTCACATGTGGTGGTACTGCTATTTCTTGGTGTTCTATGAAACAAACTATTGCAGCTACTTCTTCTAACCATTCAGAGATATTATCAATCCATGAATCTAGTCGTGAATGTGTATGGCTAAGGTCGATGATTCATCATATACGAGAAGATTGTGGTTTGACATCCGGGAAAGATATCCCTACAATTTTATATGAGGATAACGCAGCATGCGTTGCACAACTCAAAGAAGGATACATCAAAGGTGATCGAACAAAGCACATCTTACCAAAATTCTTTTTCACACATGATCTTCAGAAGAATGGCGAAATTAATGTTTTGAAGATTCGTTCAAGCGAAAACTTAGCAGATCTGTTTACTAAAGCACTTCCAACTGCTATATTTAGGAAGTTGACTTATACCATTGGATTGCGTCGTCTAAAAGATATTCAATGATGTACACATGGGGGGGAGTAAATGCGCGTTGTACTCTTTTTTCCTAACCATGGTTTTTCCCATTGGGTTTTCCTGGTGAGGTTTTTAATGAGGCAACATTCAAGCGCATACACATAATTAATTGACATTAGACAATATAATATAATTGACGTCCAAGGGGGAGGGTTTATGAAAATATTGTGGACGTCATTATATCCGTAAAAGTCCTCAAAGAATATGTCTATTGAATGTACCATTTAAAAGTATTGTACTCCTTGAATGTTATAACCATAGTATATATTTATATTATGTATATGATGTTATAATAATAATAATACAAGTGTCATTCTCTTCATAATCTCTACTTTCTCTCTATATTAATATTTTATGGTTACTTTCATATTAGGTTTCGTTTACGATATATATCCATTTTCTTGATTGATGAAAAGCATTAAAAAAAAATAAAAATAGTAATAATACAACCACTATATACCCAAGAATTAGTCATTTTGCATAATTATGAGGTTTAGCACATTCATACACAAAAAGTAGTTGAAGGAATAGAAAAGTGATACAGTTATAACTGTTGTATGTGGGTCTAGCATATAATTCCTATCACATTGCGACACATCACCAAGTGAAAAAAAATAAGAGGGAAAATAAGGGGGGAAAGGTTTGGGCACGTTGGCGTCCTTTTGTTATATGGTTTTTAAGTGGTTAGACTATTTTACTTTTTTTATTATTATGTAAATGTTGTTTTTAAAATTTTCATCCATTGTATCGTATTACGCAGAGGAAGATGAATATGTTATCAGTGTGTGTATGACGGTAGTATTATGTATCGGCGAATTAGCGGTTGTTATTTAAAACAAAAAACGATGAAATTATTCGATAAAATACTACCAGGGATTCCAAATCTTTTAGTTTTTTTTTATATTATAGTGTGATTTTATTTTTTCCAAGAGAACAATGTTAGTGTTATTATTTTTATTATTATTACTATATATTGTTGTTATTATTGTTGTATTGTTATTATTGTTATTTTGTTTTATTTTATCATTGTTATTATTAAACATTGACTTATCCTGACCACGTAAATCCCGTGAAGAAATTTGAGTAATATAATACCAATATTTATATTTTAATTAACAAGAAAGTAGGAAAGAAAATTAATAATAACAATAAACCAATAATAATAATGTTAATAATATAGGTTAAAAAAAATTGCCCCTCACCACAGTATTGAAGATAAAAGTAAAAAAAAAAAACCAATATTTATGCGTGCAGTTGGTTTTGAACATGGGTAGATGAGCAATGGCAAATTTAGGTACGGTGTTTGTAGCCAAGGGGGCAGGATTATCACCATGTCCATGTATCTGATTTTATATATATTTATACTTTATTATCTGATATGTGGTTCAACTAGGTAATTGATTTCCATTATTAATAAAATTTATTAACTTACTATTAAATAATAAAACCATCCCTAGATATTCATAGTGTTACTCTGTGCCATACATATACTAATGTGATATGATTTGCTACGAAGAAAGTTGTTTTTATTATCATACAATGTATTTAGTTACTAATAAAACATTTAATATTAGTTAGTGCACTTATAATGTTAGAGCCACTTTTGAAAGGAATTTATCGATGATTTACATACATAATATTGAAAATAGTTTTTCACAAAAAAAAAAAAAAAAAAAAAAAAAATTTAAAATATTTTTTCTTTTTATTTTCAAAAATNAGTTGTTACCTGTAATTCCAAAAATTCAATGCACCATTTGAATAAGTAGGTGTATATTTGTTTCTAACCCCATATTTCCCTCATTTTATGATATTGATAATTGAAATTAATGCATTATGGTTGTTGTTTATCAATTAAATGGTTTTGTTGACATATATACATATAAAAATTAGCTTTTTTACCGTTAAAATATCATTTATTTACTCCACTGTGCTTATGATACGAGTATAATTAGCATTTAAATTAACATGATAACTAATTAATAGTAAAATCAAAAATTGTTGTAGTTCTAATATAGGAAATAAAAATTTAAGCATTTAACCATGATTTATACGTCTAAGAACATAAAATAATAATCATAACAATTTTAATAAAGGTGAACCAACCATAACAACAATGGTTGTCATATGTCATAAACCTCACCAAGAAATAGTGTATAAGAACATAATTACTTGTTTGTTAACTATTCAAAAGACAAATAAAATAAAATTGATGTCCGGTAACCTTAATATTATGTTATAAATCATACAATGTTTCAGTTTTCGTGGATCTTTTGCTTACAATTGATTGAATAATCTTTTTATTTTGGCCTTTTAGGCTTATCTTGTCCAAATTTCTAGTTACTAATGATTTCTTTTGGGTTATCAAGTACGTCATTTGGGTTTTGGGATCTTGTTGTTGTTTGGGCAAAAAACGTTTAGGTAAATTATGTTTTAAGGCTGTCGTGTGGGCTGGTTTGGATGGCCGGATGAGTTCCGATGGCCGGTGATTAGTCAACCTGAATTAATGGTGTCTTTAGGCGGTTTCTAGTGAACACTGGTTCTTCTTTACATTTTAATATATTCAAAAATAAATAAATTACTTTAAACATTATACTATTACAAAAATTAAAAACTATTAAAAAACCATAATTTATGATTACATTGGAAATATAAAGTACATTTGAAATTCAAAAAACAGAATTTAAAATTTCATTTATAATTCAAACAAAAATTCAATATTAGTGGACCATGGGCCCCTATTTTTTAGCCAATCAAAAGCAGTTGTATGTAAAGGCTAGTTACAACAATTGTAACTGTAGCCTTTTGCAAAGGAATATTATAAACATGCCACTAGTACAAAAATCCACTTTTGCTGCGGTTTTTTTAGGGGTATTTGCTGCGGTTTTTAACCACAGCACTTGGAGCAGCAGCAATAAACCAACATATTATTTGCTGCGGTTATTCACAAAACCGCAGCAAATAAGCACCCAAAAAAATAATTTTTTTTTTTTTTTGCATTTTATAACAAAATTAGAAGCTGAATTGTTATACATACATAGAATCAATTATTTTCAATATAATTACACTTCTATCACAAAAAAATACACTTCTATCACAAAAATACATTTGAAATTTAACTTATTATAAGCTTCCATGACACAGTCCTGACCTCAGCAATGGTTGATACAGTTGGTGAATGCAGTTTTCATCATATTCCACATGTTCAATCCATGTAACCTGACATTCAAATGTTAGCCCATATTCTCCGACCTTTAATCTTGTTTAAGCACAAAACTTGTTTTCAAAGCACTATATCATGGCTGATTGGTGGGAAAATTATTCAGATAATTTTACACATCACAGAATATGTTTATGAGGCCGGATATTTTATTTAGATGGTTTATACTAGTGAACTGATGTTGGCAGAAGTGAGTCATAATTATTGTTATCTCAGAGATGAACACAAAGGTCTGATTTCGGGACTATACTTAAAATAACATACCTCTTTAAACACCATTGTGTGGCTGTTTCATGTTAAGAAAGTTTTATTAACTACAAAAAATCTCCGAGAGTCACTGCACAACAATAACAATAACACATAGCAACAATGATAAGTTGATATTTTATATGTATTTTACCCCCGATCCCGAGTGATTTTTAGCTCTAATACGGCTCCTTTGAGCCATTTCTACTAACTTTTGCTATTTTGAGTGTTTGTTGTGCGTTTTATTAGATTTTACAGGAATCGATGATTTATCGTTGTCTTTCCGAGCCTTTTGAAGCACTTGAAGAAGTTAGTGAAGAGTTGAAGTCATTTGGGAAGCTTGACCGAAGACTAGAAGTGTTAAAACGAAGAATTAAAGAAGCAATTAAGGAAGAACGAGCAAAAACCGAGAAACGAAGGCAAACAAGCCATCCGCCCGGACCGAAGCTATGCGCCCGGGTGAAGGCTGCACGCTCGGACCCTCCGGGCAGATGGCTCTGAAGGAGGATTTTGCGTGTTTTTTAGCATAATTAGCCTAAGTATTTAAAGCTTTGTATTCCTAATTAGTCTTTTTACGCCTCTTTTCACTTAGAACCCTAGTTTACTCTAAAAATTCTCTCAAAGTGTAGAACTCTTATCAATCATTCAATCAATAATATTCAGGTTCTATTTCAATCTTAATTCTTGTTCTTAGTTATGTTTATTATTATTTTCAATTTATGTTCTTAGTTTTAATAGTTTTATGTTTAAATTTAATTTCTTGATTGTTGTTGATTTTGTTTAGTTTAATCATGTTTTGGATTTTAATTGCTTTTATTGATTTAGTTTTTGTTCTTTCAATTATGAGTGAGTAGTCAATTTTCTAGGACTAAGGGATCCATGGATTAATTGGTGATGATTTACTCATAAATATTAGTTTAACTATTAATGTACTTGAATTCCTATTGTCAATTGTTATTGCTTTCAATTAAATACTGGCCAGGTTTAGTTGTTAGTTTGATATTGTTAAAATCGATACCGAGAGGTAAGATTACCACAATT
Organism: Suaeda aralocaspica; assembly: GCA_016808085.1. NCBI lineage: Eukaryota > Viridiplantae > Streptophyta > Magnoliopsida > Caryophyllales > Amaranthaceae > Suaeda > Suaeda aralocaspica. The sequence goes on along the minus strand of PYUH01000239.1, from coordinate 583,662 downwards.
AGATCATAAGGAAAATAGGTAAAACGAGTCTAAGTGGGCGAGAGCCATTAGAGGAGTTTTGAAAGGGACTAGATTCGAGAGAATTAGTGGACCTTAATTCAAGGAAATTGATAATCTAATTATTTATTTGTGCGCAATTCGTTGGTTAATCAGTGGTGAACCGATGTCCTAGGTTTAGTCATTAATTAAATTCCTTAATCAATATAGCTCTAATTCTAATTAATTTCTTGGTCACAATTGTCATTCAAAGACCCTTTGCACTGTTTAGACTTTTTAGAACTAATAGGTTTAATTGCTTCCCTAGCTATATTAGTTAGAGTGGTTAGGTTTAATTTTGATGGGTGTGCGATAGCCTCATCAAATTTTGGCGCCGTTGCCGGGGAGGCAATTTTTAATTCTATTAGTCGGGTTTATACTGTTTTCTTTTTATTTTCCTTAGTCTCAAAGAACTTTTTGGTTCTTTGAGACAGGTTCTTATATTTGCTCGGAGTTTCCATTGTGTGCAGGTTCATAGGTTTATGCAAAACGACCACGAGCCTGATACTTTCATCTTCCCTGAGCCCGAGCGAGTATTTTTGAAGCGGTTGAGGCGTAGTAGATGCCGAATTTTTCTTCCTCGATCCGTGGAGGAAACTGTTTCTGATTTGTCTCAGTTTTTTGAGTTCACCTTCAACCCGTTGTATGAAGGGTATTTAGAGGTCGAAATGGCTGCCGAAGGAGAAGGACAGGGTAGAGGACCACTACCTCCACCACCGCCACCTGCGGCCCGTCCATTGAGAGACTATTCCTTGCCTAGTACAGAGTCTATGGCTGGAGGTTATTCAGTACCCGATACCGATGCTGCCAACTTTGAACTGAAACCGGCTCTTGTGAACATGGTTGAACAAAATCAGTTTTCAGGGACATTGAAGGAGGATCCGAATTTACATTTGCAGAATTTCCTTCAATACTATGATAATATCAAGCAAATGAACGTCGCTATGGACTACATTAGGAGGCGAATGTTCCCATTTTTGTTGAAGGACAAGGCTAGAACCTGGTTGAATGATCTCAATATGGCTAAAATTACTTTTAGGAGGATTTGGCTCTTGCTTTCCAGAGGAAGTACTATCCACCACAGAGAATTGCTTTATTGAGGAGCCAAATTACTAACTTTAATCAGGAGACAGATGAGTCACTTTATGATGCTTGGGAACGGTTTAAAGAGTTATTGAGAATGTGTCCTCATCATGGGCTTGAGAAATGGTTTCTAGTTCAATCATTCTACAATGGGTTGGGTAATGAGAGTAGAGCTTTGTTAGATTCTGCTGCTAATGGTCGATTTATGAACCAGGAGGTCAATGCTGCATATGAGCTGATTGATGAAATTGCTACTCATAATTCACAGTATGGTAACCTTAGAGGGAATTCCAAGAAAGGTGGAAAACATGTAGTTGATGATAAGTATGAGAGTCTAGTTGCACAGATCAATGGCATAAGTCAGAAGCTTGATAAGATTGGTACTACAACTCCTCCACCATCACCTGTAGCTGCACTTTCGGGATGCACCGACCCTTTCTGTGATTCCTGTGGTTCATTTGGTCATAGTTCCCAGTCATGTACCAGTTCAGTGGAGCAAGTGTGTGCCTTTCAAGCCTACAAGAACAACCCATTTTCCAATACATATAGTCTAGGCTGGAAGGATCATCCATACTTTTCCTACAAGAATAACAGAAATGTACAGAATCCTCAGAAAGCTATATCATCTCAGCAGGCACCACAGCAGATACAGAGATATGTACCACCACACCCACCAGGTTTCAGCAGGCCACCACTATCAGCACCACCATTGCCAGTTCAACCTAGTGGAGAAATTTCAGAGCTGAAAAATATGATGTTGCAGATGCAGAAAAATATGGAGGCAATGCAGGCTCACAACAAGCACCTGGAGACTCAGATAGCTCAGATTGCACAATCAACTGCTCAAAGGCAACCAGGCCACCTTCTATCACAACCTACACCTCTAGTATCACAGGCATCACAGAATCCCCCGAGGGACCATGTCAATGTCATTACTTTGAGGAGTGGAACTGCTTATGAGGGCCCGAAAATGCCTACTGATGATGTTAATTCTAATGTTGCAGGTGGAGCTAAGAAGATCAGTGATGTGGTGATTGAAGATTTGGAGACAGTTCCAGCTAAGGAAACTGAAGCACCTAATGAGAAGGTAGATGACACATCGATTGATACGATCCCGAGGTCACAGGTTAGGTTGCCCTTTCCAAACAGGGTGACCAGGAGTAAGAATGATAATCATTTCAGTTAATTTTTAGATATTGTGAAGAATTTGCAGGTTGCTGTTCCATTTACTGATTTAATAACTCAAATTCCTACTTACACTAAATTTTTGAAAGATATTTTGAGCAGGAAACATGAGTTGAATGTGGTGGAGACCGTAGCACTTACGGAGGAGTACAGTGCCATATTGCAAAACAAGTCACCGCCTAAGTTGAAAGACCCGGGAAGTTTTTCTAGTCCTTGTAATATCAGCCCACTATTTATTGATAAAGCTTTGTGTGATTTAGGGGCTAGTGTTAGTGTCATGCCTTTGTCTATTTGCAAAAGGCTTGATATGGGTGCTTTGAAGGTTACTAACATCACTTTGCAGATGGCAGATAGGACAGTGAAATACCCTAAAGGTATTTTAGAGGATGTCCCGGTGAGAGTCGGGAAATTTTTTATTCCTGTTGATTTTGTTGTGTTAGATATGGATGAGGATGCTCATATCCCAATTATACTTGGTAGACCTTTCTTACACACTGCAGGTGCTGTTATTGATGTCAAAAATGGCAGTTTGACTCTTTCTGTAGGGGATGATAAAGTTATCTTTAATCTTAATGCTGCTCTTAAGAGTCCTATGATGGAACAGTCATGTTATGTTATTGATGTCATTGATGAAATTGTTATTGATGATATGTCTCGATCCACTACAAAGGATCTTCTGGAGGCCGTTGTTTGCCTTGATGTTGGTGCAAGTGAAGGTACAATTGATGCCGATGAATTGGTCCAGGATCTCACTGGTGAGGAATTAAATCCGGTGGAGAGCCGGAAATTTATTGAGTTACCACAAGAGGTTTGTTCTGTTAAAGAGGTAACCCAACCTGAGATGAAACCCCTCCCCTCTAATTTGAAATATGCTTTTCTAGATGATAAGGAGTTGTACCCAGTCATTGTTAGTGCTTCTCTTACTGATAGTCAATTAAATAAACTCTTGTCTGTGCTCAAGTATCATAAGAAGGCTATTGGTTATACTATTGATGATTTGACTGGTATTAGTCATGATTTTTGCATGCATAGAATTCATTTAGAGGAAGGTCATAAACCTTGTATACAGGGTCAACGTCGTTTGAATCCTAACATGCAGGAGGTAGTGAAGAAAGAAGTTCTTAAACTTTTAGATGCAGGTATTACTTACTCAGTGCCTGATTTCCAGTGGGCAAGTCCCGTACAGGTAGTCCCTAAGAAAGGGGGAACAATTGTTGTTCGTAATGATAAAAATCAATCAATTCCTACTAGAGTTGTTACAGGATGGAGAATGTGTATTGACTATAGAAAACTGAATGTTGCAACTAAAAAGGATCATTTCCCCCTCCCTTTTATTGATCAAATGTTGGAAAGATTAGCTAAGAATAAGTATTTCTGCTATCTTGATGGATATTCGGGTTTCTTTCAGATCCCCATCCTGATGACAGGGAGAAAACTACTTTTCCATGTCCTTACGGTACTTTTGCCTATCGTAGAATGCCTTTTGGTTTATGTAATGCACCAGCTACTTTTCAACGTTGCATGATGAGCATTTTTTCTAAGTTCATAGAGTCTATTATGGAAGTCTTCATGGATGATTTTAGTGTTTATGGTTCTGATTTTGATTCATGTTTGACTAATTTGACTAAAGTTCTCGAAAGATGTGAACAGGTGAATCTGGTTTTAAATTGGGAAAAATGTCATTTTATGGTCAATGAAGGAGTAGTTTTGGGACATTTGGTGTCCGAGCGTGGTATTGAGGTGGATAAGGCAAAAATACAGGTAATTGAGCAACTGCCACCTCCGGTGAATGTAAAAGGGGTAAGAATTTTTTTAGGTCATGCTGGTTTTTATCGCAGGTTTATTAAGGATTTTTCTAAAATTGCGAAACCACTCACTCAATTGCTATTGAAAGATGCTGAATTTAAATTCACCGATGAGTGTCTTGAGTCCTTTAATATGATAAAAAATGCGCTAATTTCAGCACCTATTATACAATCTCCCGATTGGAATTTACCTTTCGAAATAATGTGTGATGCTAGTGATTTTGCAGTTGGTGCAGTTTTAGGTCAAAGGAGGGATAAGGTCCTACATGCTATTTATTATGCTAGTAAGACCTTGGATGAAGCACAAGTCAATTATGCCACCATGGAAAAAGAGTTGCTTGCTATTGTTTATGCATTAGATAAATTTCGTGCTTACCTTGTAGGTTCGAAAGTTATTGTTTACACTGACCATGCAGCTCTTAAATACCTACTTGGGAAGAAGGAAGCCAAACCAAGGCTTATTCGATGGATTTTGTTGCTTCAAGAGTTTGATCTCGAGATTCGTGATAAGAAGGGAGCAGAGAATGTGGTAGCTGACCACTTATCGAGGATACGGTATGATGATGGGGAGATCTCTACCCCCATTGATGATTCTTTTCCTGACGAACACCTATTTGCAGTTTGTGTAAATTCTCCTTGGTTTGCTGATTTTGCTAACTATGTTGTAGGGGGTGTCTTACCTTCTAATTTGACGTATCAGCAGAAAAAGAAGTTTTTGCATGATGTAAAGCGATACTTTTGGGATGATCCTAATTTGTTTCGTGAGTGTGCAGATGGTTTATACAGGAAATGTGTTCCNTTATACAGGAGAGGTGTCCCGGAATGGGAAGTTTATGGTGTACTTCACCATTGCCATTCATCACCATATGGAGGTCATGCTCGACCTTCTAAGACGATGTTTAAGGTCCTTGAATCAGGTTTTTATTGGCCTACCATCCTACATGATGCTAGAGCATTCATTATGTCTTGTGATTCGTGCCAACGAACAGGTAATATTTCACAAAGGCACGAAATGCCTCAAACAGCTATATTGGAAGTTGAGATTTTTGATGTGTGGGGCATTGATTACATGGGGCCCTTTCCATCCTCGAATGGAAATCGTTTTATATTAGTTGCTGTGGATTATGTTTCTAAATGGGTGGAAGCTCTTACTACCCCCCATTGTGATTCTAACACTGTTTTGAGAATGTTTAAGCAGGTTATTTTTCCTAGGTTCGGGGTCCCTAGAGCTATCATTAGTGATGGGGGAAAGCATTTTCATGAGAAAAGGCTAGATAAACTGCTGGAGAAGTACGGTGTTTACCACAGAACAAGATTAGCGTATCATCCACAAACCAGTGGTCATGTGGAAGTTTCAAATTGAGAAATCAAAGCTATCCTGGAGAAAACAGTTGCAGGGTCAAGGAAAGGTTGGAGTAGCAAGCTGTATGATGCATTATGGGCATATAGAACAGCCTTCAAGACACCTATCGGTACATCTCCCTATCGGTTAGTGTATGGGAAAGCGTGTCATTTGCCAGTTGAATTAGAATACAAGGCCTACTGGGCAGTAAAGGAGCTCAACATGAATGCCAAGCTTGCAGGTGAGAAGCGGCTACTTCAATTAAATGAGCTAGACGATTTTCGATTGGGAGCTTATGATAGTGCTAAGATTTACAAGGAAAAGACTAAGAAATGGCACGATAAGCAAATTGTAAGGATGGAATTTGTAACAGGTGATAAGGTTTTATTATTCAATTCTAGACTGAAGCTTTTTCCTGGAAAGTTGAGGTCTAGGTGGAGCGGTCCTTTCATTGTTACTATGGTGAGCAAGTATGGTTTTGTAGAGGTTCAGAACGAGAAAGGAGAGCGATTTAAGGTTAATGGACACCACCTCAAGCACTACTATGAAGGTGATGTTGTTGGCCTAGTTGAAGAAATCAATCTCCGAGACCCACACCCCTATGAGCTATGAGGTAAGTAATAAGGTCAAGCTAATGACCTTAAACAAGCGCTTTGCGGGAAGGCAACCCGTAATTATTTTAGTTTTTAGTAGCTTTTTCATTTTTATTTTTTCAGTTTAGTAGGGACTCTAGCTCATTTCTTAGTATTGGTAAGGGGAGAGTGAGGTACTAATGAATTCTTCAAGTGTTTCGGGTGTGATTACAGGTGCAATTTAGGTGAAAAANGGTGTGGTTACAGGTGCAATTTAGGTGAAAAAAGGACGAAAAAATCTCAAATTGCTGCATGCCCGGACCCTCCGGGCGAAAAGAATTACCCCGGGCGTATAGCCCTCGTCCCGGGCGCGTAACCCATTTTTCCACACTTAGTTTTTTTTCAAAAATCCCAAAAATACCCATTCGCCCGGACCCTCCGGGCGAGCAACCCCCCTCGGGCGCGCAGCCTTCGGGCCGGGCGTGTGGCGTCTTCTTTTTTTTTTGTTTTTTTTTTTCTCTTCTTTCTCCTCTCCTTTTCTACGTCTTTCTTCTTTCTTTCCTCCTTCTTCCTTCTCTCACCTCTCATTTTCTTATCTTCACTTTCTCTCTCTACAATTTCCTCCATATTTTCTCTAACTTCTCTACTATATCTCCCTCATTACTCACCCAAATTCACTCAAATTTTCACCAAAATCAATCTTTTTCCATCCTCTTTTAGATCCCCACCACAACTCTCAATTACAACCACTTTCATCTCATACCCACTAATTCCTATTCACTTCTACTAATCTTCCATGGCACCTAAAAGGCTTCGGGTCGGAGCAAGCTCAAGGAACGAACCGCAAGGATTGGGACGTGATCCTACATATGGGTTAGTCGCTTTTGGTTCCCAAGAGCAAAAGGTAAGGTTCGAAAAACTTAAATTACGGCATGTTACCCCCACCCGTTTCATAGATCATCAATTATTGCATGCTTTAGATGTTCATAATGAGACTGAGGAATTATTTCGATCTATGGGTATGCATAGTTTCTTTGGTATGGATGCCCCGACTTATCCTGACATAACGTATGAGTTTATCTCAAGTTTTGAAATTGGCAGGCCTAACCCCAAGGCACCTGTTAGAGGTGTCAGTTTTAGAATGTTCAATGTTGATCGTTATGAAACGATCGAAGATTTTGGGGCAATATTTGGTTTGGCCAGTTGAGGGCGTGCTAGACCCCCAAAGGGTTTTGATGATGTTGCCTGGTGGTATTCTCTGACAGTTGTGCATCTGACCAACTGGCAGCATGCAAAGGCTAATTTAATCCACCAGCCCTCTACTAGGATCACTCACCGTTTTCTTGCAAGGACGGTATTTGGTCGGTATAAACAACACGAAGTTCACACCAGAGAGATGTGGTGCCTAGGAAGGCACTTAGTTAAAACTTCATTTCCTTATCGTCTTCATCTTCCTCATCTATTTGCTATGCATCTACATACCCAATGTAAGACTTATACAGGTACCGATCGATTTGGTGAACCTACCATTAACAATATTGTTTTTGGTGGTCTTCTGACATTTGTTGGCAGGTACTATAAGGCTAACTTTGAGTATGGTAGGACCCCTGCTGTGGGGTCCCGCTACTTGGATGCCCCCTACCTCAGCCAATGTGATTGGCTAGATTTGTGTGGCGGGGGGCGCATCAGATGGTACATAGGACCATCCAAGGGAGTTTCTGTTACCCTCCCTGATACTTCACTGACCGGATTGCTGCCTGATCAGCAATCCTATCTTATGCCTGTGGATGGCCATGGTGCAGGTTCTCCTGCAGGTACCTCAGGACATGCTGGGACGAGCCAAGCCCAGCAGTTTGTGCCCCAGCCACCAACCCAGCAGCCCCCACAACAACCACCTACAGACCCTGCCCCGTGGCAGGTACAGATGAACCAACTGCAGAACCAGTTCAACAACTTCCAGATCCAGCAGCAGTAGTTCATGGATCGGTTTGCCACTTTTGAGCAGGATCATCTTCTTGCTATGTACCCGATCTATGACCACTACGTCTGTACCGGCGTAGTACCCTCCGCTGGCCCTCACCCGTCATGGCATCACTTCAACCCTGGAAAAGGGACCAGTGGAGCAGGAGGAGCAGGTGGTTGTGGTGCTGATGATGATGATGGTGGTGATGGTAGTGCCAGTGAGGACACTGACACTTTCCTCCAGTCTTACTGAGAGGAGTCCCCTACTTCCTTCAGCATGAGGACATTGCTGAGTCCGGCTTGGGGGAGGTAACTTTATTGCTTTCTTAGTTTAGTTTTTATTGCTTTCTAGTGTAGTTTTATTGCTTTCTTAGGATAGTCATATGGTTTGTACTACTTGTTAGAAGTAGGAGTTTACATATGACCAAAAAAAATATGTACTGCTTTCATAGTTTAGATTTCTTTTTGCTTTTGATAGTTAGCCTTAGTTGATTGATTGGTTTGATGAAACTTTGTGAATAGTGACTTCCTTGTGCCCCGCATTTTATTTAAATATGTTTTTGATTGATTTGGGCATGTGATGAGTTATGTTCTGGGAATTGCCAACTTAGACTTGAATTTGACTTAGCTTGAAATGATTTCTAATCTTGCCATTATAACCATGTGTAGAGTAGAGGCTTGAACTGTGTTAACGGGAGGATTTGAGCCGCATACATTATTTCTAGCTTATTTTCTTTCATGTGTGCTTAGTTCCTGGTGCATGTATGATCCGTGTTTTTGGCTTTTGACTCTAGTAGCTTGGCTTTGATATGTTACATGCTGCGAATGATAAAAGGCATTCATTTCTTTTAGGAGCTTTCAGATTTTAGGCATTCCTTCACAAAATTTTCCCTTGGTCCTTATTTTGAGCTTTTACCCTTCATTTGCATTTTAGCCACATTACAACCCTATTTGGCCTTGTTCTAATCATTTGATATATGCCCAAGCTTGGCTTGGGGGAGTTGAGGAGTTGTTTTGTTGTTGTGTTGCATTTGTTGGAGGTTTTGGAGGATTGGAAATTTGTGAAAAGGTTGTTGTTAAAGTTTAATAATAGGTCTCACATTAAGGCTCTGCATACCAATGTCTAGGCTAGTTTAATGAAGAATTAAAATGTTATACATCTTTTATTGGCCTAGATATGTATGTGTGATGATTTTGTCTTTGACATGTCATTAAGAGTCGTGAGCCTAAGTTGAAAAAAATGAAAAAAAAAGAAATGAAAAATGGAAAAAAAAATGAAAAAAAAGAGTTGAAGACCAAAAAAAGAAATTGAAAAGATGTTGAAAAAGAAAAGGCTTGTGATATTTGGAGTAGTTGAAATGTAAAGCTTTATGGTGTGATGTGATTCTATGAGAATTGGCTTGATGTTGGAGTTGATGTTGGGGATGTTGATTTTGATTTATAATTGCTACATGCATATAGCCCGCATTTACCACCACATTATCACAAATTCTATCCTACCCATCACCCTAGCCACGTTACAAGCTCATAAAGACCTTTTTGATCGGCATGTGCATGTTTTTAGTTCTTCTGAATTGAGTCAATTGCCAAAGCTAGGGAGTATTACTTGCATTTCGAGTCGACATTCATACTAGGATTGAGTGACTACCTTTAAACACTTGCATGAGGTGTGAGATGTGGGTTTGGGTTCTCAAATTTTGCATTCAAACACTTATTGCATTTGCATCCTTATTTGGGATTAAGGGTGAGCTTCATTATCTATGCTCAATTTTATGTGTGGAGTGACACCGAGTGAGCTACTCTAGTCATCGACTTCTATTTCTTACATGGTTGGCTTATTGATTTTGANTTGATTTTGATTTGAGAGAATGGCGGTCAAGGGATTTTGATGGGTTGGTTGAGGATCTTGCATACTCGGAATTGCCTGAGTTAATCTTGTTTTGCAAAGTTAAAGGGGTGAAGTCATTGTTTGCTTAGTTGTTTGCTTGAGGACAAGCAAAGGTTTGGCTTGGGGGAGTTTGATAAGTTGATATTTTATATGTATTTTACCCCCGATCCCGAGTGATTTTTAGCTCTAATACGGCTCCTTTGAGTCATTTCTACTAACTTTTGCTATTTCGAGTGTTTGTTGTGCTTTTTATTAGATTTTACAGGAATCGATGATTTATCGTTGTTTTCCGAGCCTTTTGAAGCACTTGAAGAAGTTAGTGAAGAGTTGAAGTCATTTGGGAAGCTTGACCGAAGACTAGAAGTGTTAAAACGAAGAATTAAAGAAGCAATTAAGGAAGAACGAGCAAAAACCGAGAAACGAAGGCAAACAAGCCGTCCGCCCGGACCGAAGCTGTGCGCCCGGGTGAAGGCTGCACGCCCGGACCCTCCGGGCGGATGGCTCTGAAGGAGGATTTTGCATGTTTTTTAGCGTAATTAGCCTAAGTATTTAAAACTTTGTATTCCTAATTAGTCTTTTTACGCCTCTTTTCACTTAGAACCCTAGTTTACTCTAAAAATTCTCTCAAAGTGTAGAACTCTTATCAATCATTCAATCAATAATATTCAGGTTCTATTTTAATCTTAATTCTTGTTCTTAGTTATGTTTATTATTATTTTCAATTTATGTTCTTAGTTTTAATAGTTTTATGTTTAGATTTAATTTCTTGATTGTTGTTGATTTTGTTTAGTTTAATCATGTTTTGGATTTTAATTGCTTTTATTGATTTAGTTTTTGTTCTTTCAATTATGAGTGAGTAGTCCATTTTCTAGAACTAGGGGATCCGTGGAGTAATTGGTGATGATTTGCTCATAAATATTAGTTTAACTATTAATGTACTTGAATTCCTATTGTCAATTGTTATTGCTTTCAATTAAATACTGGCCAGGTTTAGTTGTTAGTTTGATATTGTTGAAATCGATGCCGAGAGGTANATCGATGGCGAGAGGTAAGATTACCACAATTAGATCATAAGGACAATAGGCAAAACGAGTCTAAGTGAGCGAGAGCCATTAGAGGAGTTTTGAAGGGGACTAGATTCGAGAGAATTAGTGGACCTTGATTCAAGGAAATTGATAATCTAATTATTTATTTGTGCGCAATTCGTTGGTTAATCAGTGGTGAATCGATGTCCTAGGTTTAGTCATTAATTAAATTCCTTAATCAATATAGCTCTAATTCTAATTAATTTCTTGGTCACAATTGTCACTCAAAGACCCTTTGCACAGTTTAGACTTTTTAGAACTAATAGGTTTAGTTGCTTCCCTGTGGATTCGATCCCTACTTCCCTAGCTATATTAGTTAGAGTGGTTAGGTTTATTTTTGATAGGTGTGCGATAGCCTTATCAAACAACACTCACTTAAACACTCACACTCACCATTAACTCACATTCAGAGTCACTCACATTCAGAGTCACACACTCACTCACATTCAGTCACTCGCACACTCAATCATCACTCACAACCACTCACTCAAACACTTACAACCACTCAGACTCACCATCAATCAGTCACAAACAACCAAACCCACAAACAACTTTAACTTCTCATTTACTATACTGGACAAAAGTCTAGATTTATTGTTGATCTAAAATCCAAGTGACTCTTTTATTGTAAACTTCAACTGTGAGAACATATAAACGACATCTTTACTCATTTAGGCCTCCACCTCTTTTAAACACCAGACTAGACAGCAAAATAAATCAAACAATTATATCTGCCATAACCAAGAATAGAACATGCACAAGTTCACAGCTACTTCATAAATGAGCCTCGAAACAAAATTCAATCAGCTAAGTTCATGAAACAACATACAAGTATCCAATGCATGTGTTGAAAATGAAGGCTGCTTTTCAAAACTCCAAAATTGTTTTGTGCGCCCACTGCAAGAAAAAATGTTTTTCAATGCTTCTGTTATAAGGTGTGCAGATATCAATTCTAGCAGTGTGAAATTAATTTGCTGTTAATAACTCGTGAAGGTTACAAAAAAAAATAGAAAATATAAACCCACAAGAATTGTGTTTACCTATATTATGTACTTGATAGTAACTATAGGATACCAAATCTCATTGTAGTAAGTAAACTGTAGCATAAAAAATTGATTCAAAATATTATATAAATTCGAAATCCCCCTGAAAAATATTATATAAATTCAAAAATTGATAAAAAAAAAAAACAACCAAATAAATTAAAATCCACCTGAAAAACCAAAAAAGCCAAACAACAACAACAATGGTTGAAGTCAACAACAATTGATTCAGTCAGTCACCTGCAAAATCGAAAACAAAAAATTAAAATAAATTCAAAACCAAAAAACAGCAACAACAAAAAAGATAAAATCAAAACTAACCACCTGAAATCGCCTCCAAAAGCCACCAGAAATCGCCTCTAAAAGCCACCAAAACTCGCAAAATTCGAACACAAAATTTAAAACACAAAATAAAATTTGAAAATGAAAAATAAGANCTTGAAAATGAAAAATAAGATTGAAAAAGGAGAGAAAATTGAAAATGAAGAGGGAGATGATATTTAGGTCTGAGATGATATCGCTGAAAATCGCATAAAACAAACTCATGAGTAAGTTTCCGTATATAGACGAAATTCAAGCAAATTCAAACCTAAAAACTGACAAATTAGCTTCAATAGATAGAAATTAAACCTCTAGTTTTTGATTCGAAGACTCAAGGATGATCAATCCGCTATTGGAGGTAAAAACGAAGGTGAAGGAGAAGAAGATGATGACGCCGGAAACGAAGCAGATGAAGAATGCATCGCCGTCGCCGGAAACCTAATGAAGAAAATTTGATTGAAGAAACCTAATTAAACTACAATGATTGAAGAAAATTTGATTTTGATGAAGAATAATGTTTGACTAATTTTGTTGAGAGGCAAGAGAAAACGATTGAGGTGAGGGTTAGGGTTAGAAGATCAGAGAAGATAGAAAAGAGAGATAGGGTTAGGGTTAGGAGGAAGAAAAGAATAAAGGTTTTTAGAATGTTTTTTTTTTTTTTTGCTTTTATACCCCTCCTTTTGGGCTGGGCTTGGGGCGGAGTCTTTGTTTTGTGTTGAATTATTTGCTGCGGTTATAACCGCAACAAATAACAAAAAAAAACCGCAGCAAATACTTTAACCGCAGCAAATAATTTTGTGCTGAAATCATCAACAAGTATTTGTTGCGGTTCTTTAAACATCCCAAAGAACCGCAGAAAATGTGGCGCAGCAAAATCCTTTTTTTCTACTAGTGTGCACACAACTTCAAATCAACAAAACTAAATGGTCAGGATAATTAGGGGGAAAATTCTAGGAAATAATTTAAAAACAAACATAACATCACCATTACGTATAGCATTCTTGCTAAAACATGCTGCCAACTATTGAAGTAGCCTACCTTGGAAATGTTTGATGTTATTTACATATGTTCATTGAAGTAGCCTACCTTGAAAATGTTTGTTGTATTTAAAATTTTTGCCGGTCTGATCTAATATGATATGACCAAAATTCGAGTTTAATTTCAGAATACTTTATAAGGAAATAATTTTCAAAAAAGGTACCATTGTATTTGTATTGATGAGTAGTTTTAAATATTTAAATTTCACATATTAGATTAATATGAAATTGAAGATTTTTAGCGTCAAATGAAAGTGAGTAAAAAGGTTTGATCTACTTTGATCTTTAATTTATTCAGTTCATTTCAGTTCAGCTCTTCTCCTATTTTGCTATTCATTAATCCTTCATTAAAAAACTTTCAGTTCAGTTTAGTTCAGTTCAACTGCTTTCAGCTAAAGTAAACAGGCCCTAAGTGGAATTCAACATAATTTTTGTACTAAAAAGCATGAGTGACAATCTCTATAAGTGAATAGTACAATTGTACAAGATTTACACGGAGGAAACCAAAATAATCTAATGTGGGTATATGACCTTTCATTTATATATACACTCTATAATTGAATATGTAATAGTTAATTCTTTTACTGGAGAAAAAGTGTGATTGAGACCGTAGGGGAGTTACCCTATTGAAAAATTAGGGACACTTGTAACATGAAGTAGAGTCGCTAACATTACTCAAATAAATAAATAAATAGTGTTACTATTCTTGGATACCAATAGTTACTCCACACTTTACTTAAATAATAGGAAAAATTGCTTTTAATAATTCCACCATTTACAAATTTGAAAATCACAGTCCCATCTTTACATTAACTCATAAAAGTCCTACCTTTTTATGTTATTTCCTTTTATCAGGCCTTTTATGGGTGACCTAGACTCCAGGTTACCTCCTTTAATATTTTTAGTTTTTGTTTATTTAAAAAAAAAATTGCTTTTATTGATTTCCTTTTTTTATTCTAATTTTTCCTTTCTTTCTTTTTCATCCTCCTTGCTTCCTCCATTGTTATTCACATGGTCACACTTTTGCTTCCTCTACTTACTAGCTACCTTCATTCATGTTGCTAGAGAGATAAAGGTGAGAGTACAAAAAGAAGAGAGAGGATGATAAATAATTAAGAGAGACACTATTATTAGAATTTGTAATTGTCAAACTAGTATCAAAACAAAAACAACTTAACCACCTCGTCTCCACAGCTGCCGCTGCATATGGTGGTCAATTCTCATCATAATTGCCTCCAATCCAAAATGGTCCTCTAATAGAAGTTCAACATATTTCCGACAACAATGCCACCATGTTTTGAACCACAAATTGATGCTGAGGTTCATGCTATAACACATCGAAATTAGATGAGTATCATGAAATTTAAAATTGAATTTGTGATAGTGGTTGCGATTTTTGTGTGAATAAGTTGCAAAATTGAATTAGTATTGAATATTTAGGTATTGTATTGAGCTAATACCTCTGTATGCTATGTTGAGCTAATTTTAGGATTATTGGGGCTCTGGAAGTTGAACTAAGAAGTCGATTGGAGGTGGCTATCAGGAGAAAGGTTGGTGGAGTCGCGCGATTAGTGGCCTAGTGGCGGTGGTGGATTGGTGGTCTTGTGTTTGGGTATGATTTTCAGATATAGTTTCAATAGTTTGTAAACCAAGGCAAGCAAAAACCATTGAGAACCTACACATTATCTTGAACGTTCTGGAGAAACCACTTTAATTTTAGATAAACAGATCCAAGTAAAAGCCATTTTTTAAAGGAAAGTAGGGAGAAAAGAGGAAGATAACAAGATGAAAGGGATGGAGAAAGTGAAGGAATGATAGAGAGGAAAGAAAAGTCTCATTAGTTAGGCATTAGAAAGGAGAACTTTAAAAAGTCAACATTTTTTCAGCTGAAGTCAATGCATCAACTTGCTAAAATAGCTAATTACCTGCAATTACAGGTAAACCAAAAGTAAGGACCAATAAAAGAAAATAACAAGTAAAGGTGGGACCGTTGTGAAATAATGCAAAAGTGGGACTGTTATTTTCAAATTCGCGAAATGTGGGATTATTATAAACAATTTTTCCTAAATAAAATACAATTTTCGAGGCAATTTTTTTGAAAGGAAATATATGATAAGAAATAAAAAAATGAGATAAGAAAGAGATCGAGAGAATTTAGTGATTAAAATGGAAATTAAATGATGCATTTAGTTTGATACTTCTATTTTTAGTACATGGTAATTAATTCAGCTATTTCGGTATAGAGGAAGTATGGTGAATTAGGTTCACTTTTACATGTATACAAAATAAGATTAATCTATTAATCAATTAATTAACTACTAAATGTTAAAACACAAAGTACAACTTCACAATTTGACACATGCGTTTTCATAGTATGGTGATGTGCCGCCACTTTTCACCAATGTGGTTATCTATCTATCTATCTATTTATAAAATATATTAGAAATGTGTTCTTAAAAATGCAAATGTGTCACGTGGCACCACCTCCTTACAGTTCTTTATGCCATATTATGATATCCACAAAAACCCAAAAAATTGATTGCGACAAAATTTGAACTCGAGATATTTTGGTATACAATATATTAGAAATTCGTTTTTCAAAAAGTAGATGTGTCACGTGGCACCACCTCCTTGCAGTTCTTTATGCCATATCATGATGTCAACATTTACCCAAAAATTGATTGCAACAAAATTTGAAGTCGAGATATTTTGGTATATGCATATACATAGAAATGTTAAAAATTCATTTTGTCATTAGCGAATAGGCAAAATATGTATTTGAAGTATCGCCCTGACCAATAAACTAGTTTTGTCATAATTTATGAGCTTTCTATTTAACTATCAACCATTCGCCACCCCTATTCAATTATAGTTACAATCTACTCATTTACATTAAAAATTAAGGCAAAACATAGTTATCCGCCACGTGACACTTTTACATATGTGCTGACAAGCCGCCATTTGTAGCATATATGACATTGTTTAGACGCAACATATCTACATTTATTAAAAAAATAAAGTGAGAAAATCGAGTCAACGAGATTCGAGCATGGAATCACATCATTTAGAAGTAACAGTTAACCACTAGCCTACCTTGGAAGTGACGTAAAATAATAGAAAATCAGATTTGTTAAATAATAAATTAAACTTCCTTTAAAATGATACCTCATACATTATAATTAAAGATCACTGCATTTGTGCATTAACAGATGACCATAATTAGTGCCTCTTCCAAACAACTTTCCTCCTCTAATTAAATTGATTTGTAACATAAAAAAATGATTTTTCTCCCTCGTTGAATCCAACATATAATATTTAATTGTTATGGAATATTAGGATGTTTGTCCATTATCCCCATGTGTTTTCTAGATCTTTGTAACATACACTTGACTTTTGCATCTCTCTACTTGTAACTTAATATCCTTTTTCACATTCTTTGTAACTCCTCACATAATGGAGAGCATTCACTACTCTTTGGAGGTTATAGTGTTAATGGGGTATAAATATAGTAACATGTGATGTAAATACATATAATTGATATACAATGAATCTCACATATTGTCCATAAACTTTTCTTCTTTCATTATCTCTCTATCAATTTTCATTACGTTATATATTTTGATGAATATGAATCCTTTATGTACAATAGTTTGTGATATGAAAATTTTCGTGTGGAAATTGGATAACACTTGATATTCAAACAAGAATGTTGATAATTTGCATTGATCCTATAATTTTCCCATCTCTGTTTAGTGCTTTATCATCTAAGGTACATATATATGTATATTCTTATTGTAAAATCAAATCATTAAAATAGATCTCATCATTATGATTCATATTATAGATCAGAATATAAGCTTACTTTATATGACACACTTTGTCCACAAAAAAAATAAAAAAATAAATATAACAAATAAAAAATAGTGCATTATGCAACTTTAATAATAATTAGAAAATGAGTATGTATACATGATCTCGATATCCTCAGCAAGCATGATGTCTAATAAAAAAAAAATATTTTTTTGTCAAATTGGTAAATAAACGACACACTTTATACAGTTTCCGAATTAATTGTTTGCAGACATTGCAGTGATGGTAAATTAGTCAATAAGTTCTATAATTAATTTATAAGGACATTTAAATTAGAGTTTTATTTCATACTTAACCATTGATATTCCATCATGTACAGAGTATTTTGTAAACATGAATTTGTGGAAAGTCACTTATTTCGTTGAGTAGCGATGAAAGGTGTTGATTAATGACTAATGTGTTATACTCGTAGTTTGTGTTTGATGAGTTATAGTTAATTTATAATCATTTTTTTTTCTTTTTAGAGGTGTAAGACAACAAAGTAGCATATTATTTGATAGTACATTTAAAAGTTATACATATACTCTTTACCCTTTCCTATTTTGGATTATGAGTTTTAGATTTGGTTTACGTACATGCACAATTGACCTTAAATTACTGCACTTGATATACTTGTGCTGGTAATACCATATGTATTACTCCATAGAAAACAAACTAAAAGTGCATTTTATTAAAATAAACTAAGATTTCTTCTTTTGATAGGTGGAGTATGTAGCAAATTATATATACACCGGAATATGTAACAATGGAAATTGGAGAAGATAGACATTATATAGCATATGGGGAAAGTAATAGCATTCAATTGCCGAAATTAACGTAATTTAATTACTTGTAAAGTTTAATTACTACGTACCATATTTGTGACTTAAATTACCAAGTTAAATTTGCATTGAAAATAATGACTATTACTTGTATGTTAAATACTTATGAGTTATGATGGTTTATGTAATTAGTAATTACTAATATTATTCTATTATTTTTGTAGTCCTTCTGAATTAGTAACATAAGCTTTGAATTGTTTGTCCTACATTTTTAAATTTTGCATGTATTGAGCTTTATCTTATTATTATGATGGTCATTTTAACATTCGTTTTTATCGATTGATACGATTAATATTCATCTCACTTAATATATCTATCTTGAAGTTATATTAATCATAATTATTCAAACCTTGCATTCTATAAATTTCAAGATCATTAATACAATAACTAAAATTGAGAGAATATAAATCGTATCAATACAAATTGAGAGAATAATATTTGAAAATTTTTATATAAAGATTCATATAATTGGGCAAATGGAACAAATAAGAGTTTCATAAGAATCATTTGTTGTGCTTGATACATGCTTTAATTTGCTAAAAGAATCCATGGCTAAAGGTGCAATGGATTTAAAGGTTTGTTGTTTCTATAGGAACACTGCAAGAGGGGGGGGGGATTGCTGTGTGGAACTTGTATGCGGAATTTAAACAAATTTAAACGAATTAAAGAGTACGAGTGATATATTTATGAGAAAAACTTCCTTGGCCCTAAGGAAGAAAACTCCACTTCTATTATAGGCCTGTAACAGCTATTACAACCTAAATTCTCTAATTTCCCTCGTCAGTTCCTGTAGGAACTTGATTCTCAATTCTCACTCTTTATCTCTCGCTTCTCTTTCTCTTTTTCTCCACTCTTCTCTAGTTCTCACACTTCTCTTTTTCTCACTAATTACAACTCAATTCTGACTCTAATACATTGAAAAGACCTTTTAAACTGGACTGGAACAACAACATCAAAACATGTACTCGTTAAATACTCAATGTGTTCTCTGATGTTCTTCACTTCTTCTTCTGAATTTCTTGGAGTATTTATAGAATGGTTCTGGCTTGTAATCTTCAGTCTTCAACCACGTTCTTTGCTCATCCACAACTCCATGATTTCTTCCACTATCCCAAGTATGTAGACCAGGAGAATAGGCCTTTTGACTTGACTAATTTAACCGCTTTATTCTTGCCCATGAACCCATGACTTTATTCCTACAATCTAGGATGCTTAACAACATTTCTTGACTTGTTAAAAACCCTAGATGCCGTTTTTATTCTTCAGCAAAATCAGCCCAATAAATTAACCTAGACCACTTCGTAGGATAGATTCGTAACTTGCTTTTAGGTTTGATGTTCCAATCTGATTTGAGACTCCAATGTAATTACTAAGTTCCTAGAAGATTATGCTTATAATCTTCTTGGAAATTCTCTTCTCTTTACCAAGACACTTCATGTGGATGTCTTGACTTTGTTCGCCTGTTCCTGTAGGAACAGATCTATTCTCGCAGCTTGTTCCTACATAACTGTGTTACCAAGGAACTTCTTTTCTTTCTTCTGTGTTCCTTTGCAATATTCTGCCTAGGAACTTCTCCATGAACTTGGTTGTTTAGCTTGTTACGTTCCTTCAATATTGCTCCAAGTTCCTTACACTTTGAACCTGTGAAATCTCATAGGAACTCAAAGTATATATTAGTTAAGCTTGTTTGTGTTAGTCATCATCAAAACTTTACTCTCAATTCATGAGTCAACAATTTCCCCCTTTTTGATGATGACAAACCAAGGCAAACAAGCGTAGAAAAAGATAAACATATAAAGAAACATATTTTGATTTTGATTTTCTGATTTAAGTTAAATATACACTAAGCAAAAACTATGACTAGGATTATATACAAGTATATACATAGGAACTTTAACTTTGCAGGTTTTTAATAGAGTGTGATAGAGTGAGAGAGAATTAGGATTCAGATTTGATTTTATTATGCAATGTATGTTGCCGTTCTCTTCCCCCTTTTGGCATCATCAAAATTTAGAACTATGTTCCCTGAGAAACTGACCATCACAGCACCATTATTTCATATAATGGTAGAGACCCCAATGTTGGAATATTAATACGTAGCTCAGCAGCAATCTAGCAATATTAGCCATCAAGATGCATCTAAAGAATCAAGTTTAGAAGTATGACTGATACGTTCAAAAATATAAAATAAAGCAAGAAAAAAATTCACTACCCATAACTAATAAGAGTTTTATTAAAACAAAGAAAAGAGAAACAACGAAAACAAAAGAAAAAGAAAATAAAAAGAAATCCAGAACAAAAGTACAACCACATCGAATAATTTTAAATAAGGAGAGTGCAATGAAGAAGGAATGGGTCATATTGGGCTTAAGAGGCAGGGATGATGCTTAGAGGAACAGGGTCAGCTGAGGTTTCGTCAGGAACTGAGGTAGGGGCTGTGTCCATAGGAACTGAAGTGCTGGGAACTTCGTCTTCTGGTGCATCTTCTTCAACGTGAGTTCCTCCTTCGCCTTCAGCAGCAGCAGTTTCAGCAGGTGTTGATGGAGTTCCTTTCGCACTTTTAAGCTCTGCAAGGCATGCCATTACTTCTGCATGCTTCTTGTCGCAAGACAACATAAACGAACTCAAGGCCTGTCTCATCATAAAGACTTGACCTTCAACATCCTGCAATTTCTCCTGCAGTTTCTTGAGGAACTGTTCCAACTGCTCTGTCTTCCCAGGGACTAGAACCTCAATCTCAGTAGTTTTAAACCCCTCAGTATCAAGATCAATTTTAGGTGGCTCACTCTCAGACTTGCTAAGGAGTCTCCTACTCTTCCTCACTTTTGATCTCTCTTCTTCCTCCCTCTTATTTTTCTCTTCTAACTTCAAAATCTCAGTGTACCACTGAGTTTGTCCTTTTAAAACACCCAAATTCAGTCCATTCATAAGAGTAACATGAATGTACTGATCCTTCTTCATTCCAACCTTCCCATATCCCTCTAATGGTACATTAAAGCTGTTGAAAATTTTGGTCAGTAAAGTTCCATAACCAACTTTCAATCCACTTGGAACTGTGTGATCCAAGTGAGATATCATCAAGCTTGGGAAATTTACTTGCACATTGAACAAAAGACAATAAATAACCGCACAATCCAATAAGTTAGCTTCATTCCTCTTCTGTGTTCGTGGGAACACAGTTCTCCTAACAAAATTAAACATTAATTTTCCAAGAGGCGAGAGTGAATTATGATCAATTTTGTTCACTCCCTTCTTCCCTCCTAATTCTGTCAAAATCTCATCTTTATTTACTTTCCCAATCTTCAAATTATATCTCCCTTTAAAGTAATTATCATAACCCTCATTTGGAACCTCAAATAACTTAGCCAAATAATCAGCATCAAACGAAATCTCAACATCATTCACGGAACTGGTGATAGTTCCTTTAGCAAATCCATAGTTTTCACAGAATTCGTGGATTGCTCTAGGATACGTATCATCAATTCCATGTTCACTTAGTAATTTAATCCACCCCTGATTGTCTATAACATCTAATAATTCCACATAACCCACCGAACTACACCAATCTAAGTCTAAAAACAAACCCGGAACATACTTACTTGCTTCAACCTCCGTCGTTTTTCCAGAGTCGTCACCAACATCAATGTCTTCTTCCTCATCCATTGGTTCGACTTCGTCCCTTTGTCGTTTTCTCTCAGTCATGGAGGAACTAGGTTTGGGTTCAGATTTGTCAGTGGTTTTTTCGGTTGGTCGCTTTTTGGTTGTGGGGGTTTGGATTTCAGTGTCAATGGAAGATGAGTGTTGAGTATCCATGGTTAGGTTTTTGAGTTTTTGGGGGTTATGAAGAGTGAGAAAGTGAAAGTGAAAGAAAGAGAAAGGGTTTTGACGGTTGAGAATGAGATGTGATGTGAATATTGGGTTGATTAGATGGGTATTTAAGGGAAAAGTGGTGCATGTTAGTGGGATAATAAATTTGGTATATTTTGCAAGTTCCTTCTAAATTCATTCCCCCTATTTACGTGTAATTGGTAGCAAAATTTTGTTCATGGAATGTAAAAATTAAAAATAAATATATACATCCTATAGGGTAGGAATATGAAACAATCATAAACAAAAATTAATTTCTGGAAATTAATTTATGAGGAAAAAATAAAATTAAGGAAAAAATATTTTATGTGAAAAGGAGGAACGTATCGCATACCATCTAATTAATCATCTTTAGACAAGCAATCATGACACTAAGGATAATATTGATAGACATTTGCGATTTATATTAAAGTTCCTGTGGGAACATGCTTTCGCACAAGATTTGTGATGAGAAGTGCACATAGGAACTGTGTTATAAATAATGACGTACCTGGAGGAACTTCATGGCTTTTGTTGCACTTTTATCAATCCGAGTTCCATCCTCATCTTCTCATATCTTTCTCTATTTAATGGCTTTGTTAAGATGTCTGCAATTTGATTTTCTGTTTGACAAAACTCAAGCTTTATCAAACCTTTTTCTACATTATCCTTTAGAAAATGATGACGAATATGAATGTGTTTAACACGTGAGTGGTGAACTGGATCTTTAGAAATACATATAGCACTAGTATTATCACAAAAAATAGGAATGCAATCATAGATAATACCAAAATCCCTTAGTTGTTGTTTTATCCAAAGCACTTGGGAACAACATGCAGCGGCAGCTACATATTCTGCTTCAGCAGTGGATAAAGCAACTGTGTTTTGCTTCTTGGAACTCCAAGAAACTAAACATGTTCCAAGGAACTGAACCATACCTGATGTGCTTTTTCTATTTACCAAGTCACCTGCGTAATCTGCATCTGCAAATCCTGTTAACTCAAATGTGTCACAGTGAGGATAGTATAAGGATAGGTCATCAGTTCCTTTCAAATATCTCAATATCCTCTTTACAGCAGTTAAGTGTGATTCCTTTGGATTTGCTTGGAACCTAGCACAAACACCAACACTGTAAGCAATATCTGGTCTACTAGCAGTTAGGTACAATAAGGAACCTATCATGCCTCTATATAACTTTTGATCCACACTTGTTCCACTGGGATCCTCATCCAATCTGGAGTTTGTTCCCATAGGAGTATGGTTTGTTTTTGATGTTCCCATGCCATATTTCTTGAGAAGTTCCTTTATGTATTTCTGTTGGTGAATGTAAGTTCCTTTTTCAGTTTGTTTGATTTGCAAGCCGAGAAAGAAATTTAACTCACCCATTAAGCTCATTTCAAATTCCCTGCTCATAAAATTAGCAAATTCTTGACACAAGGATTCGTTAGTAGCACCAAATATTATATCATCAACATAAACCTGAACAATGAGAAAATCAGTTCCTTTGGATTTTATAAACAAAGTTTTATCAACTTTTCCTCTTTTAAGACCATTTTCCAAAAGAAACTTTGACAACCTCTCATACCACGCTCTAGGAGCTTGCTTCAACCCATAAAGAGCCTTATCAAGCTTATAGACATGATTTGGAAATTTAGGATTTTCAAAACCAGGAGGTTGTTCCACAAAAACATCTTCATTAAGAAAACCATTTAAGAAAGCACATTTAACATCCATTTGATATAATTTGAAACCCATAAAAGAAGCAATAGCAATTAGGATTCTAATAGCTTCTAACCTGGCAACTGGAGCAAAAGTTTCTTCAAAATCAATTCCTTCTTGTTGATTGTAACCTTTAACTACTAATCTGGCCTTGTTCCTAATGATAGTGCCGTATTCATCTAGCTTGTTCCTGAACACCCATTTTAGTCCAATTACCTTTTGGTGTTCCGGTTGAGTCACAAGGTGCCACACCTTGTTTCTTTCAAATTGATTCAGCTCATCTTGCATTGCTTGGATCCAATCAACATCCTCAAGTGCTTCTATATGATTGCGAGGTTCCATGATGGACAAGAATGCATTAAAGGCACAGAAGTTCCTTACTTGAGATCTGGTCTGAGTTCCCTTCGTAATATCACCAATAATTAGATCCATTGGATGAGACTTTTGGTGTTTCCAAGGTTTTGGCTGGAAGTCTCTGATGGGAACTACTGTCTCTCCAGTTTCTCTAGGAACTTCTTCTGGATCAGTGATGTTTTCTTCATGTTCAATGTTGTGTGGGACTTCATTCACTGTTCCTTCAGGAACTGCCTCGTTCTGTCCTTCAGTGTGGAACTGATCTTCAGGAACTCTTGCTTGTTCCTTGTTGGATGTTAAGTTTTCTTCATCTGGATCTCTTCTAACCAGCCCTATTTCAAAGTCCTCATGTTCCTGCAAAATGTTAGTATCTACACTATTTACATTATAGTTAGTTTCATCAAAAATAATATGTACACTTTCCTCGACACTTAATGTTCTCTTGTTGTAAACTCTATAGGCCTTACTATTAGAGGCATACCCTAGGAACACAGCTTCATCACTTCTTTCATCAAATTTCCCTAAGTTCCTTTTATCATTATTATGGACAAAACACTTACACCCAAATGTTCTAAGGTGAGATACATTAGGTTTTCGTCCTCTAAATAATTCATAGGGAGTTTTATTAGTGATGGGTCTAATCATGACTCTATTTATTATATAACATGCTGTATTCACTGCTTCTGCCCAGAAGTTCCTTGGAAGTCCACTTGCTATGAGCATTGTTCTTGCCATGTCTTCTAAGGTTCTGTTTTTCCTTTCCACAACACCATTTTGTTGAGGTGTTCTTGGAGCGGAAAAATTGTGATCCATGCCATGTTCCCTGCAAAACTCATCAAACTTGTAATTTTCAAATTCCTTTCCATGATCGGATCTCAAATGAATAAGTTGACAACCACTAGATTTTTGAACCTTCTTAGCAAAGCATGTAAATTCATCAAATGTTTCATCTTTACTATGAAGGAACATTGTCCATGTATATCTAGAATAATCATCAACTATGACCAAGACATATAGCTTACTACTTCTACTTTGGACTCTCATGGGTCCACACAAATCCATATGGATAAGTTCCAATGGTCTTGTGGTGCTTACAAGCTTTTTACTTTTAAAAGAATTTCGTACATGCTTGCCTCTAGCACATGCATTACAAACTTTGTCACAGAGGAACTTGACATTAGGTAAACCAACAACAAGTTCCTTTGACCTAAGTTTATCAAGCAAGTGAAGACTAGCATGACCCACACGTTTGTGCCAAAGTAGAGGATCATCCTCAATCACACTTAAACAAGAAAATGTGCATTTGGGGACTTTAAGTAAATCAACCACGTAGGTGTTCCCTTTGCGTCTTCCTTCAAGTACAACTTGATTAGTGTGATTGTTGATGATTTGACAATGCTCATTAGTGAAGCAAACAGAATTCCCTTTATCACAGAATTGGGAAATGCTAAGTAAGTTATGTTTAAGACCATCAACAAGAAAAACATTATCAATTGCATGGGAACTTGACTTTCCAACCTTACCTAGGGCAACTATGTTACCCTTCTGATTATCACCGAACGTCACAGTTCCCCCTGAGTAGGCTGCCAGTGAGAGAAACTTGGATTTGTCGCCTGTCATGTGCTTGGAACAACCGCTGTCGAGATACCACATGTTGTTCCCCCTCACTAGCACCTGCAAAACAGATTAGATGTTAGGTGTAGGAACCCAGGTTTCCTTGGGTTCCTCTGTAGACACATCATCATTAAGTTTCTTAATCCATGTTGGTTTTATGTGTCTAGCATTTACATCTAAACTGGAGTTCCTTATGGAACACTGGTTTTTTAGATGACCCGTGTTCCCACAGAACATACACACCTTGCTACTTGGAAGTTCCACATATTTATTCCGTTTTCCCATTTTCCTTGTATAATTAAAACCGAGACCTTCAGTCCTTTTAGTTTGGGCATTCAATATCCATGTTGGAACTTTGTGTTGACTATCATTTTTGGTTTTTAAATTAGTGAGTTCCTTTTTGACACTATCAAGTTCCTTCGAAAGTTCCTTGATGACTGAATCTTTTTGCGTTCCTTCAGTGAAACTCTCATTTAGTTTAGTCAACTTGTAGCAATTTAGTTCCATAGTGATTTGACTAAGTTCCTTTTGAAAATTTTCAACTTTTGCCTTTAACTTCGCATTTTCATCTAATAAGTCGAAAAATCTTTTCTCAGTTTCAGTTCTATTTAGCCTTAGCCATTCACTATGTTCCTTACGAGTTTGAAGAGCTTTTTCACATTCAGTTTTTACTCGTAATACATTAGTCCAGTTTTTGTGAAATTTTATCACTAGGTCTACTAGTTCATGTTTAGAGAAAGCATCAAGAAGATCAGAATTTGGATATACCTTATTATCGGGTTCCTTGTGGAACTCGTTCCTATCAGTTCTGGCCATCAAGCATATGTTGGCAACTTCTTCATCAGGTTGTTCCTCTTCATCTTCTTCGCTCTCAGAATCTCCCCAGGCTGCTACCATTGCTTTCCTTACATCATTCTTGGAATAAGAAGGTTTGTAGAATTTTTCTTTGACTTGTTCCTTCTTTTCCCTGACATATTCATTGCCCTTGGACTTCCCCTTTTCAGTATCCCATAAGGGACAGTCTTTGATGAAGTGATCTGAGGATCCACACTTATGGCACACGAATTCCCTTTTGTTACTAGTGAATTTTCTGCCCGTGTTCCTATAGGAACTTCGATTCTTGTTGAGAGCCCTTTTGAATCTTCTGACCAGCAACGCAGCCTCATCATCTTCTTCTTCTGATTCGTCACTTTCAGCTTTCAAGGCCAGCCCTTTGCTTCTGGAACTTTCTCCAGTTCCTCCAAGATGCAATTCATGGGTCAGTAAGGAACCAGCAAGTTGTTCAATGTTGTACTTCGTGAAATCCTTTGTTTCCATGAGTGCAGTGACCTTGGCTCTCCATCTTTCATCTTGTGGTAGACTCCTCAGTACTTTCCTAACCTGCTCATCAGTGGGTATATCTTTTCCAAGAGAAGAAAGCTCATTGGTGATGTTAGTAAAACGAGTAAGCATATCTTGTACTGACTCTCTAGGTAACATTTCAAAACGTTCATATTTAGACATTAACAAATCAATTTTAGATCGTTTTACTTCATTAGTTCCTTCATGAGTTACTTGCAATAAATCCCATATTTGTTTAGCGGTTTTGCACCCCATGACACGGTTGTGTTCATGCGGTCCAATACCACAATGTAACAATTTAATAGCACGTGCATTAATTTCCATTTTCTCAAAATCTTCTTTTTCATATTCAGAAATTAACTTAGGAACTGCTTCATTATTAGCGTTAGTTTTTGTTACCTCATAGTCACCTACTTCAATCACTCGCCAAACCTGGTAATTTTCAGCCTTGATGAAAATCTCCATTCGATTCTTCCAATAAGTATAAAACTTTCCATCAAACATGGGTGGTCTTTGAGTTGAGTAACCTTCCTCCAACTTCTCGTGAGTGTTCATCTTCAGGATCCCTCTTCAAGGTTGCTTGAATTTCCCGAGTTCCTGCTCTGATACCAACTGTTGTTTCTATAGGAACACTGCAAGAGGGGGGGTGAATTGCTGTGTGGAACTTGTATGCGGAATTTAAACAAATTTAAACGAATTAAAGAGTACGAGTGATATATTTATGAGAAAAACTTCCTTGGCCCTAAGGAAGAAAACTCCACTTCTATTATAGGCCTGTAACAGCTATTACAACCTAAATTCTCTAATTTCCCTCGTCAGTTCCTGTAGGAACTTGATTCTCAATTCTCACTCTTTATCTCTCGCTTCTCTTTCTCTTTTTCTCCACTCTTCTCTAGTTCTCACACTTCTCCTTTTCTCACTAATTACAACTCAATTCTGACTCTAATACATTGAAAAGACCTTTTAAACTGGACTGGAACAACAACATCAAAACATGTACTCGTTAAATACTCAATGTGTTCTCTGATGTTCTTCTCCACTTCTTCTTCTGAATTTCTTGGAGTATTTATAGAATGATTCTGGCTTGTAATCTTCAGTCTTCAACCACGTTCTTTGCTCAACCACAACTCCATGATTTCTTCCACTATCCCACGTATGTAGACCACGAAAATAGGTCTTTTGACTTGACTAATTTAACCGCTTTATTCTTGCCCATGAACCCATGACTTTATTCCTACAATCTAGGACGCTTAACAACTTTTCTTGACTTGTTAAAAACCCTAGATGCCGTTTTTATTCTTCAGCAAAATCAGCCCAATAAATTAACCTAGACCACTTCGTAGGATAGATTCGTAACTTGCTTTTAGGTTTGATGTTCCAATCTGATTTGAGTCTCCAATGTAATTACTAAGTTCCTAGAAGATTATGCTTATAATCTTCTTGGAAATTCTCTTCTCTTTACCAAGACACTTCATGTGGATGTCTTGACTTTGTTCGCCTGTTCCTGTAGGAACAGATCTATTCTCGCAGCTTGTTCCTACATAACTGTGTTACTAAGGAACTTCTTTTCTTTCTTCTGTGTTCCTTTGCAATATTCTGCCTAGGAACTTCTCCATGAACTTGGTTGTTTAGCTTGTTACGTTCCTTCAATATTGCTCCAAGTTCCTTACACTTTGAACCTGTGAAATCTCATAGGAACTCAAAGTATATATTAGTTAAGCTTGTTTGTGTTAGTCATCATCAAAACTTTTCTTTCAATTCATGAGTCAACAAGGTTGTTGGATTAATATCATGCCCCCACTTGTAAGTAAGCTAAAGTTTAGGAGGAGATAATATTTATTCGATTACTTTATTGCACATGAATAAAAGAATATATTTCATGGTCAGTTTGATACGTACATTAACGTAAATATCAACAATTAATCTAATGGAAGTGGTCACACGATAATTAAATATTTTATATGATACCATCCTGAAGATGGATATGAAAATTTTCATTTACTATAAACCAGTTCTATATGATCCATTTAAAATTTATGTCCCAGAAGGAGGACACCAATTTCTAATCAATCTAAAACACACTTGAATTGTGTAAGAAAGGAGCAACTATTGACAATGACAAATTTGGAGAAGTTTAAATCCCATTATCTTTCTAGAAGCAATCATTGTTAGTGCAATTCATATTGTCTATGATTATATAAGAGGCTCTGGAAGAGTATGAAAAGTCCGGCAAGATTCATATGTATGTATCAAGATCTTACTTAATACTCCAACAGAGTATGAGTTATTATTGGATCAAATTTTAGTCGATTGTCTTGCCAAGAGAAAATACAAATACATATTATTTTTATATCACATCATATTCATGGCCATGCATAAAGTAGTATATCTAATAAAGTAATCACTGGTGTTGGAAAAGCGATTGCATGTAATAAATAGGTCATCCGGGTTTAATAAATACCCGTTACGTGAAAACCTAAAGTTTTATTTTATAATGTGCTGACGCTATCTCAATAAGAGATATATGAAATAAATTGAATGGTAAGACATAACACTGGAGATTGAGCTATATATGAATTGTACTTTTTAATGATTTGTATTGAAGAAATATTCAAGAGATGATATATTGGTGTTATTTAAGAGATGATATATTGGTGTTGAATAAATTTTTATACGAAAGTGTAATATGTGACCATAAGTTCATTAAAATAACGTATATTATTTGGTGATCATAGGCTCTTTAAATCCAAATTGTATGTGAAAATATTGAGTAATTAGTATCATACTATCAAGGTTCCTAATGATCCTGAAGATCAACACCTTAAAATTACAAGCAAGCTTATACTTGTGTAACAATTCTCTTGATGATATTGGGGCTATTGTATGTCAGCACATAAGAATTAGAAAAAACATAAAGTCAACTACACAACGTATATATCTCCCCATTAATATTGATCTCCTGAAGAGAATAACATTATGGAAGATTTAATGATAAATGCATATGTATAATGCAACGTACAGTAAATAAATAAAAATGATTTTTCTTTAAAATTGTTCTTAGAAGAGATAAAAGTTTTTAATATAATTCTTCTGAGAAAAAAAATTTGTTGACTATATAAGATCCTCCCAATGAAATGAATATTGCAAATATGTATACTAAGTTGGTCAAGAATTGTGATGCCCCTATATATGAGATATTTTACCAACTTAGGGGGAGAAGAAATAGGGTAAGTTGGCAAAATTGAAAATTGACGATCTTTGTAATGGTAATTTTAGAGGCAAACAGAAATAAATTTTGGTCATATCATATGTGTACATTGAGATAAAGCTTGCCAATTTTACTCAAATCACTACACCTGAAGTGTATTTTGTATGATCGGTTGCAAACTAAAGATTTGATGCATGGCAAGATGTTACAGTTGACACTTTTAAAAGTGCAATAAGATATTAATAGCATACTGTATACCCTAAAAGTGATATAAATATCTGAATTATAATAGATGACCTATAATATAAGCATTTTAAAGTTATGGTACCAAATGGGAAATATATTCAGATATTATTGTAAAATAGCTTACAAATTACATCTTGAAGAATATGATGATACCGGTATATAAAATGATGGAACCAATGATTTATATGCATATGCAAAATGAGCTGAGTGGATTAGAAAATAGAGATATAAAATAGATCCAATTTGATGTCGACATATTGATAATCTTTCAAACTTATCATGGACCTGAAGTCCAATGAATGTGAATAATGATGATTATCAAGGACTAGAAGTCCGGCAATGGATTTTTGA
The DNA here is from genome assembly GCA_016808085.1 of Suaeda aralocaspica. Classification (NCBI taxonomy): domain Eukaryota; kingdom Viridiplantae; phylum Streptophyta; class Magnoliopsida; order Caryophyllales; family Amaranthaceae; genus Suaeda; species Suaeda aralocaspica. The sequence goes on along the minus strand of PYUH01000239.1, from coordinate 552,933 downwards.
AATCCGCACTATATAATATCTTGCATTTTCGAGTCTTACTTTTAAATGCATGTGTGAGTCGTAGGTAAACATATTATATATTGCATGTTTAGTTAGTGGTTAAATGCACCAGTTGTTATATTTGTGCTTTATGTTTAATATATTGTTAGTATAAATTTTGCATCTGATCATATTACATGCACTAATTCTATATAATAGTTGTGATATGAAATTTTGTCTATAATATAGTAAGTTGTGTTTACAACACTATGGAGAGTTACATGAAGAAATATATACTCCAATGTAAATACATTTGTGATTATATATATAATTTTTAAAGGCGTTCTACTAGCATGTTGTGAATGATGCATAAAAGTTCTAGAAGAACTTATATAAGACATATTCAAATATCTAGTCCTTCAAGTTCCATGTGAAAATTTTTAGACACCATAATGGTGACATTGTTATCAAACTCCTGAAGAGTATTGCTGACTAATAAAGTGTCAACGCTCAACCTGAAGTTTGAGTATTTGAGAGATAATCGGCTTTGAATCCATTGAAGAACTTTTAAATTGCGAAGAAGGCATACATTTATCAATTATGGCAACCTGAAACAAATATAAAGTAATGGTCCAACACAACATATATATTACTTTCAATGATATGGAGAATATATGAAGATGTCTTATATTGAAGATTTGTAGATTGAAGTTCAATCAGGAATGATCAACTATCAAATAATTGAATGTTACTCTACTTCAAGTGAGAAGTTACCCAAGGAAATTAGATAGATTCATTGTTTTTGAATGATCTCAAGTTATGCATTTATCAGGGGGAGAATTTACATGTTGCACTCTTTTTCCCTTAACCATGGTTTTTCCCACATTGGGTTTTCTTGATGAGGTTTTTAATGAGGCAACATTCTAAAGCGTATTACGAAAGTGATGTACTCTTTTTCCTCTACTAGGTTTTTGTCTCATAGGGTTTTTCCTAGTAAGGTTTTAATGAGGCACACTATTCAATAATGGACATCCAAGGGGGAGTGTTATGGAATATTAGGATGTATGTCCATTATCCCCATGTGTTTTCTAGATCTTTGTAACATACACTTGACTTTTACATCTCTCTACTTGTAACTTAATATGCCTTTTCACATTCTTTGTAACTCCTCACATAATGGAGAGCATTCACTACTCTTTAAAGGTTATAGTGTTAATGGTGTATAAATATAGTAACATGTGATGTAAATACATATAATTGATATACAATGAATCTCACATATTGTCCATAAACTTTTCTTCTTTCATTATCTCTCTATCAATTTTCATAATATTAATAACTTTTTTATAATTAATCCTCCTTATTTACTACTACTACTATTATTATTATTATTTATTGATTTATTTTTTATTTTTTTTGTATATGATCCAACTTCCATTTTCTTCTTCAATTATTTTCTTTTTATATTTTTTTTTAAACCGACACATATACTTTCAATCAAAATGTAAGTGAAATTGGGAAGGGTCTTAATATATACCAACCCTCGTACGATTCAATCCTACAGGTGACAAACTCACATTAATTTTTGGTACGTCGCTTCCCTTTTCATATATGCAATTACATGTTTGAATTTTGCAACTCTGGTTTGGGTTCCATTTCCAATTTATAATTGCATGCATATTATATTGATCGCAAGAACAACCCCGGGACATCGCCCGAGTCTCAAAACTAGTTACCTTATAATTGACAAACAATGACTTAGCAAAGACAATAAAAAAATTGACGCACCACTCCATTTGTCACCACTTTAATTTAATTATTTAGAAGCACAAATTCAATTCGATCACCACTAGGCCATTCGCCTACCCTAATCACTTATATCTTCACTTTCTTTTGTAAGTTGCTTATTTTACGGGGAATGCTATTCGTCGCTCGTGATTTCCTTACCATCGCCCGTATTTCAGCGCAAAATTCCAATTTAACCCTTCACCATATTTCCACCTCTCTTCCTCTAATATTCAAAGAAAATAATTGGGGATGGTGAAACCTTCGTCTCTATTGGACGAAGGTGGGGTGATGGTCATGGGAGCTTTGTCTAAGCAAGGCGAGGAGTTCACAAAGAAAATAATTGGGGTTGACACCTTTGTATGTTCCAGACGAAGGTCACAAATTGCTTTTTTTTATTTTTTTTAAATTAAAACCCTTCATAAATTTCCAAAAAAAATAAATTTGGTGACACCTTCGTCTGATTCAGACGAAGGTACCATGAGACCTTCGTCTGATCCAGGCGCAGGTCTCATAATACCTTCGTCTGATTTAGACGAAGGTCTCAAATTATTTTTTTTTTAAAATTAAAACCCTTCATAAATTAAAAAAAAAAATTGGTGACACCTTCGTCTGATCCAGGCGCAGGTCTCATAATACCTTCGTCTGATACAGACGAAGGTGTCACCAATTTTTTTTTTATTTTTTTTAGGTAATTTTATTATAATTTAATGTTTATTGTTTTAATTAGTAATTAACGTTTAATTATTTTAATTAGTGAGAGAAAGTTGTTTTGAGAAGAAAGGGCAAAAGTGAAAAGGAATAGCGACATACAAGCGATTATAAGGGTTTTGCGGGCGACAAATAACGTTTCAGTGTTTTACCTTCAATTAGTCCATATTCGAAAACAATTAACTCAATTACATTTTCCATAAGTACACTATTTTAATGCAAACCCTTTAAATACAAGACAAGATTTAAACATTATGTTGAATCATCTAAGTAGAAAAGTCAAAGCACAATGAATTTATTGGCAACACATATAGAAAAATTGAATCTAAAACCCAAGGCATTGAACGGTACATAGAACAGTTTTATGAGTAAATAGAGTTCCAATGATGCATGGTGACAACATAAAATTACTTTTATAAGTAGTCAAGGTTAAGCTTATAATTAGTTATTGTAGACACCTAATTTAGCCCCCCTGTCCCGCAGTAGGGCTTTGTGATGATTAAAAAAACTCATTTCTATAGAAGATTGGATAATCGAGTATATTTAGGCATAAAAATATAAATTTCAGATATTATAAAAGTCCCATTCTTATTTAACGGACTTTTAATTATCCCAAAGCCTTTTTTTATTGTTTTAAATAAATAAAATAAAATAAAATAAAATGATAATAATAGTAATAATAATAATAATAATAATAATAATAATAATAATAAATAAATAAATAAATAAATAAATAAATAAATAAATAATCAAAAATAAAAATAAAAAATAAATCAAAAATAAAAAAAAATCTTTCAAAAACGCAGTTAACAGCGCTACCCTAGCAGCATTGTAGGGTTTCTCGCGCTACTGGGCCAGCACGATTCGGCGTACCATGCTAGCAGGCTAACGCAATTAGGGTTTTCACGCTGCTATAAAAACCTTCATTTTCTTCATTTATCGAACTTTTTTTACTCATTCTCTCCCTCATACTTCATTGTAGGATTTGTTGTTGTTGGTTTTCCGATTCATTTACTGCTTTTAACATTTTATTTTTGTGAAAGGACTTAATTTGAATTAATGTATCACATTAAATCAAGATTATTGTTTTGGACAAATTGTATCATGCTAAGAACCTTGAATTAATCTTAACGACGGTTTTACTATATTAATTAGTTTCATTTGATTTCACCTTAATAATAGTAATTTTGTATTAGGTTGTAAATTATTATTTTGTGGTTCTTTATATAACTTGTAAGTGAGAGAAAACTAGTAATGCCCGCCTACGGGCTAATATGGCGAACTCCGTCATATTAGTACCTTCACCCCCGAATCCAACTTTGGTTCGTAAGATCATAACTTGGAGTTATCCCCATGGGATCAAAAGGGTTATTCGTGCAATTTAGATTATCGTTCCGTATTCGTGTCCCATTCGTAATCAATCTAAATACACGGTTTATGAGTTTGATTCCTAAAACTCATTGGCGACTCCTTACTAGCATCGTCCGTATTCGTTGATATTATCTCACTCGAAAAAAGATAATTAAAAAAACACTAAAATAGCGTAGCGCGACAGACTTTGTCACGCTAACGTCGCAGCGTCACAAAGTTTGCTGCGCTACTGCTGTAGCGTGAAAAACTTTGTTGTGCTACACAGTCAGTGTGACAAACTTTGTCACGCTACCACGCTAGCGCGGCTGAAATTCCTGCGCTCCTGTTTTTTTGCAAAATACTTCTAAAAAATTCCATTTCACCTTTCCTTAAGCCAATTTTTTAGTTCTAACTCGAACTATGGACGGTTTGGGAAAGGTGATCAAAAAAAATTAGCACCCTAAAATCCGGGGCCCGTATAGTTGTGGACTTATGGTCATAGTCTCATCGACTCCCAACTCTCATCTGGAGGTGTTTATGAGTCGAGATAACTCGTAAGCTACTTAGGACTGAATTGGGAAAATTCCGAAACGAGTAAGCTCGATTTAAGATATTAACTAGTCGAGTCAAACAACTCAATACTCGACTTGAAAAGATCGCGTGAAGCTCGATTTATATATATTGTTAAAGTATCAAATATCTTAGTTAAATGTAGTAAAATTTATTAAAAAAAAAAGTTTTGAATTTAACCATCTAAAACTTCAAAAATTGAAGAAAATAACGTAACAACTAAATTATGTAAAGTTTGACCATTACATTTTCAAACACAATTTGAATCAAAGTAAGGCCCTGTTCTCCTCAATTTATTTTTGCTGATCTAAACTTATTTTTGCTGATCTGAACTTATTTCTGCTAACTTGAACTTATTTTTGCTGAATTGAACATATTTGTACTTATCTGAACTTATTTTTGCTGAAAACATTAACAATTTATTAAGGATTGAAACTGATTTTTGCTGAACTAAACTTGTTTTTGTTAAACTGAATTTATTTTTACTGATCTGAACTTATTTTTGCTGAAATGAACTTATTTTTGCTGAAAATAAGTAAAAATAAGACTAGCAGAACAGAGCCTAACTCACTTAGTACCAACACATATTTGTAGGATGTCTATGCTGCAGATAGAGAGAGGGTCAACAACAAGGATATAGTAAAAAAAAAAAAAAAAAAAAAAAAAAAAAAAAAAAAAAAAAAAAAAAAAAAAAANAAAAAAAAAAAAACCTACTTGATATTAGGATAGGAAGTTAGTTTACCTTTTTGGGTTAGCTTACTCCTTTATGAAATACTAGGATTTGCGTTAAATTTAAGAATATAGTTTTTGCTATCTTTCTATATAAACTGCTAAATTATCTAAATGTATTTTTCGCCCATAATTCAAAAACCTAGTTTGATTGTATAAGATAGTAGATTTTCTAATTTATTCTATAAAAAGAGCAAAAGTAGATTTATGCTATCAATTAAACATTAATAATATATAAAATAAACTATAGTTATTGATTTTTGTACAATAATCTCTTAATTAAATATTACACATACTAAAATAATATAAAATTCAAAACAATATTATTTGCTTATTTACTAGAATTTCAGATGAATAATACTAATTTCAATAATGGACATATTTATGAATTTATGAACGATATAATACATTATAACATCGGAAAAACTTTGCCAAGTGCATCTATATAGTTTATTTCGTTTTTAAAATTATTGATGTTCATTTTGACTATAGTTAATGTCCATTTGTCACTTGATATTAAATTTCAGTTTGAATAGTTTTCTATTATTGTTCAATTTAACATGTGCAAATCTTCATTTTCTATTTAAAAAATTAAAAATTTTATTTGCATTTAAACTCATATGTACCATGGTCATGGTACACATGGGTGTATTTTACGGTGGTCTAAATTTAGGAAAAATAAATCATGCTCGATGCGGTATGTTGACGAGTAGAGTCGAGCTATCCTACACTCGAATTTGAATTAACTCGCACATCATAAGCACCCCTACAATTCTACTCGGCTACTTCTCACGATCCCACCATATAACTGGCTACATACTCACAAGGCGTTTGACATGTTAGGGAATTGATATAAGGATAAAAGTTAGAAAAGAGCTAAGGCGTTGACAAGGGGGATAAGGATAATATATTGTTTCCTATCCATTGTTTGGTTGATAATGGAATACTGGTGGATAGGCAAAAGGTTTGAAACATTAAATTACACTACTACCCTTGTTATAATGGTGGGTGGGCAAATGAATATCAATGTGTATATTAAAAAAAAGGTCAAAAGGTTATTTTGCATTGTTATTAGAACTTCCTAATTTATAAATAATGATGTTATCCTTATCAGGTTTGACCTCCGGAATAGCTTCGACCAGCTTGTGAATCTCGGTCCAATTTTAACTATTCTACGCAAACAAACAATGGATACGGAACAAGTGGGACAAGAAAAACCCTATCCCTTTTCCTTGTACACCAAACCAAACAACTCATAAACTTTGCTCTATATCATCAAATTGTACATCGCATGGACGATTGGGTGCTAAAGTAAAAAAAGAACAATCAAGGTTGATTAATGCCCTGTTTTTTTGAGCTTATTCTGACATAACTGAAAGGCAATGAAGTGAACTGAACTGAGCTAAAATTAACTTATTTTTTATTTAAAAATTTTTTCTTTTAATTTTTAATAGTATTTTTTATTTTAATTTTTGATTTAATTTTTAATTAAAATTGTATAAAGTAATATTTTTACTTTTTACTTTTAACATTTAATTTTAAGTTATGAAAGTTAAAGGTTAAAAATTAAATATAAAATTTGTAATATAAAATAAAAAATTGAAAATAGAAAATGATAAATATAATTTAAAATATAAAATAAAATTTAAAAAATTAAAATTAAAATAAAAATAAAAAGCTTAAAATATTTAAAATATTACAAAATAAAATAATAAAAAATAAAAAAAAAATAAAATAAAATAAAAAATTTAACTGTAAATAAAAAAATAAATATAAGTAAATGAAAAATAAGTAGACGTGAATTGAAACTTAATGAACCGAATTGGAATGAAAATAAGCTCAAAAAAACAGGATCTAACACGGGACAATAATTACACCTCTTTCACTTTGTGGTGAAGAAAAGAGCAAAAAAGGTCTATTCTATCAAACGAACATTAACAATATACAAAATGAACGATACTAATTTCAATAATATTAGGCATATTAGATAAATATAAACTTCGAACCAAATATTATATTGCTTGTGCACTAATATTTCAAATGAACGATACTAATTTCAATAATGGACATTACTTAAGAATTTTTGAACAATATTATACACTATAGCACAAGAAAAACTTTGCTAAATTCATCTATATAGTTCAGTTCATTTTTATTATTGTTAATGTCCATTTGTTAGTTAATCTTAAATTTAAATTTGTATAGTTTTCAACTATTATTGAATTTAACGAGTGCTAACCTTCAATTTATATCTAAAAAATACATTTTTAGTAGCATTTAAACTCATATTTACCATGGTCATGGTACTCATGGGTGTAAGATCCCACTTATTGCATCTGCAATTAGGTCCTATTCTCATCAACTTATTTTTATTAATATGAACTTATTTTTGTTGATTTGAAATTATTTTTACTAAATAATTAACAATTTATTAAAGATTGAAAATAATTTTTGGTAAATTAGACTTATTTTTACTGAAATTAATAAAATTAAGATGAGGAGAACAAGCCTTAGTCATTCGCTACCCCATATCACCCCCTTATTACCTAAAAACGTTGTTTGGAAGTGCCTTACAAACTTTTTTTGGTTAAGTTTTAGATAGTTTACTCAAAATACTGCCCCTTTTATGTAATTTTAGACAAACAATCCTAATATATGTTGATTAATATTTAATCAAAATAGCTTGAAACTAAATAGAAAAATGTTCAATAAATGAGACAATGTTAAAATTACTCGATGAACGCTCGATAAAAACTCGGTCAATGCTCAAATTGGCAAAATTCGGTCAAAACTCAACACGATTGTGGTTAAATGAACTCATGTTCAATTATAGATGTTATGAAATTAAGCTGAACAATCCTACACTCGAACTTAACTCGCATCATAAACATCTCTATATTTAGCTACCCACTGAACTGTGCTAAATTGTCAAATCGTACATCGCATGAGTGCCATAAAAAAACAATCAATATTGATTAAGACGGGACAATAATTACACCCCTCGCATACTATATATATGCTAACCGTCTCTCTATAACCTCTCCTCTCATATATATTCCTTGCTTTGATCCAATAACCATATTTCCTCTTTTTCCCATTTCATATCATCTTCTCCTCTCCGTTATTATCAGGTAATCACTTTCTATTCTCATTTTCAATCATTTAACAAACCCATTACAGTAATTTCACTTCCAGCAAAATTTAATATAAATCTAAAATTTTAATCTTAACTAATAAAATCGAACGATTATTTATTTATTTATTTTTGTTAAAGATTAGCTAATGCATTTTAACCGATCTTAGGTTTGTGAAAAATGAATTGAATTGGATTAATTTTTCAATTGACAATTATCTAATACATTTTAACCGATTTTAGTGTTTGTGAACAACTAATTGAATTGATTTGACGATTAACTAATACATTTTAACCAATTTTAGGGTTTGTGAACAGCTAATAGAAGTGTATTGTATTGAATTGATATTTCTATTAGCGATTAACTATTACATTTTAACCCATTTTAGGGTTTGTGAATAATTGTTAAACAAAAATGGCGGGAATAGCTACAGCGCCGCTACGATTACCTAAGGAATTGACCAATGGTGGTGTTGACCTTTTGAACCGAGATGATTTGGATCCAACCGCAGTGGTGCTCGAACCGCTACCGCCCGTTGCGTACAGAAATGGGGGTAGCGATGCGGTGAAGAAAATGAAGATAGGGGATGGTGGTGAGAGGGAAATTGTATTGGGACGGAATATACACTCATCTTGTCTTGATATTACGGAACCTGAGGACAATGATGAGGTTACCGGTGATAAGGAGGCGTATATGGCGTCTGTTTTGGCGCGGTACAGGCAGAGTTTGATGGAACGGACTAAAAATCATTTGGGTAATCATCCATTTCATTTATTTTGATGTTGTTATTTTTGAGTTTGATTTGTTTGTTGTAATTGTTTGTTTAGCATTTGAGATGAATAGATTGACGGGGATTTTGTTAAATTTTTTTTGATTGATTGATGATAATATGTTGATATATTTCTAAATCAAATTGAGGATTAATTAAGGCCAATAAAAACAAAAAAAAAAAAAAAAAATCTGTGAATTGTAAATGTTGTTATTTTGTTAGCATGATTGATCTGAAATCTTCTACCATACATGTTCTGGTAGATTCAAGATTTTTTTTTTTGTTTTTGTTATTATTTATTTTTAAAATGGTTTGAATTGACGGCTTTTTTTTTTTTTTGTTTTTGTCAAAAGTTTTTTTTTTTTTTTGGGTAAAATGTAAGGGATTTTATTACCAAAAAAGGAAAAATATATATCCTATTAAGCCAACCCTGAACCAAACTGATTCAGTTCGATCAAGGCAGCTCATAAACAACTCCAAAACTATACATCTGACAAACAAGGCAAAAACAACTGTACAAAACAGAACAACCAGACTACACAAAAAATAACAAACTGCTAAGGCCTTCATCAACACCTTCCAACCAAACTTCCTCAAAAACTGCATTCTCCTCACAAGCTGCCACCTAACAGACTGCATTACTGCAGCATCCAACAGCAGCCCTCTATACTTCTCCAAACTGCAATCCTGCATTTCGAAGACTGCACAGCCTGTACTACTGAAATACAGCCAGCAGCAACCAGAACCTGCCCTTCCCACACAGCATTTCAGCACTTTAACAAGACACTGCACAGCAGCCAAAAAAACTGCAGAAACCAAACAGCAACCCAAACACCTCTACATTACTCCAAACTGCACTCCTGCAAAACAAGAGACTACACAACCTCACTACTGCACAAACTGCACAAACTTTTTGTCAAAAGTTGGATATTTTTTTAAAGCAAAAAGGCTTAAAGTTTTGTTGAGAGGACTAAATAAACATTTGGGTATTGATTTATGTGATTTTCTTGTTTACTTTTGTTGTTGGAAAATAATTAAAGTCGGATTGATCTTAACCAAATGAGATGGAACCAAAATAAAAAAAAAAAAAAAAACGAAAAGGCTTTAAGTTGACGACCTTCTATCCAGGGGAAAGTTAATTGGGTTTTGCTGAATTATAAAAAGAATGCGAAAAGTCTTTAAAAAAGATTTGACAGTTGAGGACATCAAATCTAAGCAAAATTGTTGCATGAATTAAATCATATCCATTGTTTTTTTTTTTTTAGTGTTGTTGCCATATGTTTGCAGGAGTAGGGGCCATTAGCATCAATCGTTTCTCTACATTCCTTTATAGGATGAACCGAAACTTTCTGATGGTTGTGTGGTCCTGTGGATAAATATATGGTGAGTTGTTCAAGTGATGAATTTGTGTGTTGTGCGTAAAGCCGTAAACCATTAAGTGTTGTGCGTAAACCATTAAGTACGAGTATGATTTATTGCTACAGTTTTTTCGTTGTTACTATTGTTTTTGTATGCGATCTTAACCATTAGAAACTATGAACTTACCCACTAATCCCTCAATTTCTTAATGTTCTTATCTTTCCGCTTCAAACCATTTCTTTTTTTATGGCAACAAATTATTTCCTTTCAACTCTTCTCTACTCCATATATTGAGCGTACTAACTTTGTTTCCGATCGTGGCTCAAAAAACTATTTTCAACAAAGTAAAATGAATAGGTTTTTTGAAATTGTTTTCTTTTTGACAATAATAGAAATTGTATCGGTTAAATGGTGTTTGAAATGAAAATTTTGTTGAAATAAACACTTAGGAAACATTTATGAAAGGTTGGTTTTGTGGTAAAATGGTGTGGTATTAACTTTAGCAAGTTTCTGCATTTGCTTCTCTTCATCTTCGTAATTTTTTAATAAATTGATGGAGTGTTGGGGAAGGTGAGTGATCATGGTTTGGAGTCGTATCTCTTTTCAGCTGTATAAAATATGATGAATGAAGGACATATTTATTTGAGATCCCATTGTAGAGTGTAATCTCTCTTTTGTAATCTTAGATAGATTGAGAGGAACATGTTGGGATGCAAACTGAAAAGGTTTTTTTTAGTAATTTAGCTCTGTTTATGCTTGCTAGATATGGTGGTGCACTATATCAGAGGGTTACTTTAGAGTTAGGAGGTAAAGTTGAGGGGAAGTTATTGCACGATTGCTTTTTTTTTTTTTGTCATGTGTTGCACAATATGGACCATAAGTGCTAGTTATTTTCCTAATTTTTTAGTTTTGTAAAACAGAGGGGACCACAAATTTATCATTATTTGTCGAGACAAATGGATATTAGTGAGGTGTCCAAGGTGTATGGTTCCTATAAGTTATGTATCATGAACCACAGCTCAAATACTGTAGTGTATTAACTTTTCAGTTATAGTAGAACTTTGGAAATGACTGTCTCTGGAATGTTCTACTTCTACCTAGTTCATCTATTGATATTTACAGTGCCTTTGTATAACAAAGTGAGAGTGAAAAGAAAGAAAGGAAGGGTGATGAAGGGAAGGGAAGGGAAGGGAAAGGGAAGGGAGTGGAAAATGATTAGTTTTCCTTCCAAATCTCTTCATTGTTGGAGAGTTCAATTTCTTACAATTTAATCCCTCCTTTCCTTCCCCTCCAATTCCCTTCCTTCCTCATTTGTTATTCAAATGAAGGAAACTTCTTCTCTCAATTTCCTTTCCCTCCCTTTTTCCTCATTTCCTTCAATCCAAACAAATTGTTTGACTTCAAAGTTCAATTTGTCATCAGCTCCATGCGGATGTTGAGATGGATGTGCGGGAACATTCTAAGGGATAGAATCAGAAATGAAGTAATACGTCGAAAAGTTGGGGTTGCAGATATAGCAAGCAAATTAAGGGAGAATCGTTTGCGTTGGTTCGGACATGTGAGACGGAGACCTGAGGGAGCCTCGGTGCGACGAGTGGAAGGGTGGGATCATATAAATCTCAAACGAGGTAGGGGAAAACCGAAAATGACTTGGAGGGAAGGGGTTAAAAAGGATATGAAGCTTTTAGATCTACAAGAGAATGAGGTTCTCGATCGCAGGGGATGGAGGAGGAAAATTTATGTGGATGACCACATGGAATGATTAATTTTGGTTCATGTAGCCGACCCCAATTTTTTGGGATTAAGGCTGTGATTAATTGATTGATTGATTTTTTTTTATTATTAGCCATGAGTTGAACATGTCAAAACCTCTTTTTTGAAAGTTGTTAATTAAATTGAACAGAGCTTGTTCTTAGAGTTCATATATTCAGAGGAAATGCATATTATCCTAAGGAATTTATAGGACCTTGTAAACTTTTGTGTCTTTGAAAGGTTGAGTCGTTGAGGTAAACGAATCAAGGTTGATCAACCAATAAATTGAGCAATCTAAGAGGGGCCTTATATGTCATGTATGTTTTAGAGATTAGGTTGACATTACATTTGTTTTTCAAATATTATTTTCTAGAAAGAACGATACCTTACGGATAAATGGATAATAGAAATGCAGAGATCTGTGCAGTAGCATTATGTAGGCTGGCTCCAGTAGTCAATTATCATAGCTGGTGTTTGCATTATGGGATTTATGACTGATTGGAGAAACTAGAAAGCCATGACTACCTGGGGACGAAGGCAATGTGAATGAAAAACTTTGTTACTTCGATTGGCTACCTGATGTTTAGCCAGTGACTCAGGCAATTCTATGAAACAGTTGCATGTGCTGGTCCAAAATGATGTTAAATACTGTACGTACCTGATGTTTAACCGATGTACCCGTGTCACAATATTGAATATCTTAATATCTTATGCTAGTTGAAGATGAGTCTAATTGATTTTAATAAAAGCTGATTAGCTGGATATTTATTCATTTATTATTGGAAAATGATTTCTGACCATAGAAAGAATAACTTTTGTAGAGCAAAAATTTTGAAACAAATTATAAATTATGAGGAATACGTTAACTACATAAGAAAAAGTGATGATGTTACAAAAGATTAATGCAAAAGTTAAATATGAATGAAGTGAACTTCCTTGTTTCCGCATGCCATACGACCATTAGTCCATTACTATTCATTTTGTGTAAACTTTTTCTTTGTCTCAATGCACGGTCCACATTTTTACTACTTCAGCTTCATTCATTCATCTCCAAATAAGAGACATAAATTTTCCTGAATCCTATATCTCATATGCAATTTTTTGAGTTGCGATTGTTTTCTAAAAGAGTCTCACTGCATCACCTTAGTACTTATCGAGCTGTATTTCAGAGATTAGTTACCATATAATAAAGCAATTATATTAAAATTCACGCGCAAGATGGGTCCTTTACCCTTCCTGGCCCCTCTTTTTTATTTTTATTTTTATTTTTATTTTATTACTGGTATTGATATACTTGGTTCATGTTGCTGGACTTCATTTGAAGGTGCGCTTTATTTGTTCTGATATGGTTATTTCACTTTGTTACAGGATATCCGTACAACTTGGACTTTGACTATGGAGCTCTGGGTCAGTTACAACATTTTTCCATAAATAACCTTGGTGATCCATTTATCGAGAGCAACTATGGTGTGCATTCCAGACAATTTGAAGTGGGTGTTTTAGATTGGTTTGCACGTCTTTGGGAGATCGAGAAAAATGAGTATTGGGGATATATTACCAATTGTGGGACAGAAGGAAACCTTCATGGAATCCTTGTGGGGTAAGTATACTCAATATTCATATAGGAACTCTTGTTTAGAGGTTAGGCATGAACATCCTCACACTTCTTAATACTTTACTTACTGAGTTACTGGTTCATGGTTAATAAATTCAGGAGAGAGGTGTTTCCCGATGGAATATTATATGCATCGAAAGAGTCACACTACTCGATTTTCAAAGCTGCTCGAATGTATAGGATGGACTGTGTGAAGATTGAAACGCTTTCATCTGGGGAAGTTGATTGTGCTGATTTTAGGGCCAAGCTTCTTCAGAACAAAGACAAGCCAGCTATCATCAATGTTAACATAGGTTAACTCCTTTTGCTATGTCTCTTGATGTATTGCACATTTGCACATGAACTTGACAAGTTGACAGAATGAAAATATATAGAAAATTGATGTTTATAAATTTAAGTTTGTTGGCTTATTTTCACTTAGGACTTGGGCGTTGTTGTCTAATCTCGTAACCCTATAAATGCAGGAACCACTGTAAAAGGAGCTGTTGATGATCTTGATCTTGTGATCCAGACTCTTGAAGAATGTGGTTTCCCTCACAATAGATTCTATATCCACTGTGATGGAGCCTTATTTGGTCTTATGCTGCCTTTTGTTACAAAAGTAAGTAGCTGTCTTCATGACATTTGTTTACCCTCTCCACCTCGAAAACATGTTCAACATTTGGCTTTGATTTCAATTTTCTAAGACATTAAATTATGTTACTGTCAGCCATGTATAGTCTGATTAATTTTTCTTTCTTTCACCTATTGCTACATTACAATAGCTGTGTATCTGGTAGCCTGTTACCATAAGTTATGTAACCATTATAATCTGATGCTCTGATCGATTCTTCTTCCTTTTACCTACTGATACTTCGCATATAGACTGTCATCTGCTCACTTGTGTCAAAATGTTAATGGAACTTGTGAATTGCATTACTAAATGAATCATTGTCAAAATGTTTGTAATATAACGTAGCTTTTTGGTCAAATCATTGGTAAAATTGGTTGAACAGGCATCAAATTTTGTCCTACATGTCTGAACAAGTTTTGCTTGTTCATTGAGAGCCAGCCTTCATTTTAAAAGCAACCATATTTCTAAACTTCAAAAGTAGAAATTACCCCATGAAAATTATCTTTCATTTAGGTTGTGTTAATCTTGAAAGTGAATTCTTGCCCTTGCATGTGTTTATGCTATTTCTCATGGTTGTTATTATATGCAGGCGCCCCAAGTCACATTCAAAAAGCCCATTGGTAGTGTCAGTGTATCTGGCCACAAATTTGTTGGATGCCCAATGCCTTGTGGTATTCAGATAACAAGGATGGAACACATCAATGCTCTATCTAGTAATGTGGAGTATCTTGCTTCACGGGATGCTACTATCATGGGGAGTAGGAATGGCCATGCCCCTCTCTTCCTGTGGTACACCTTGAACAGAAAAGGGTATCGTGGTTTCCAGAAAGAGGTTCAAAAGTGCCTTCGCAATGCCCATTACCTAAAAGACCGGCTTAAAGAGGCTGGAATCAGTGCCATGCTTAACGAGCTAAGTAGCACTGTGGTGTTTGAGCGTCCACATGATGAAGAGTTTATTCGGCGATGGCAACTGGCTTGCCAAGGCACCATTGCTCACGTGGTTGTGATGCCTAATGTTACTATCGAAAAGCTTAACGATTTCGTTGATGATCTCATTGAGAAACGTTCTACTTGGTTCAAAGATGGACTCAACCAACCTCCGTGTGTTGCTCCTGAGATTGGCAAAGAGAACTGTTCTTGTCCTTTGCACCTTTGAATTTTTAGTATGGGTTAGTGTTTTTAATATAAAAAGTTAAAAACTTGAAGTGTTTTTATTTTAGTGTGTTTGCTTCCAGCAGTGTATCAAAGTTGTTGGTAATGATATAATGCAAGTATGTATTTCTTTTAATGCTTGGGCTGTTATTCCACTTCAAAATGGATAGTGTGATTAGTAGAAAATGTCATTTCACTATTCCAATGCTATAATTTCATAGGCATTGTAGTCCCCTCTTGTCTTCAATGTGCTACAAGCAATTTTGTTCGAATTTATTATTATTATTATTGCAAGGTAAGAAAAACTGTTATCAACTTGTCATAATAGAGTCAAAATCCTAGTGAGATAAGCTCTGAGTGAATAGTAATTTTTCCTACTTCTCCTTTTTGTTACCTTTTGTACTGATGGAGGAGAACTTAGCTCCTCCTGATCCTAAACCAGACGTTCACATGTCTGAGACTCCCTCTTTTTTTGATATTTTATCTAATTCACCACCTCCGGTCATCATTGAAAAGAAATCTTTTTGTAACATGGTTGCTTCGTCTTCTCAATGGTTTAGTGAGGCAAGAAAAATTATGTTAAACTCAATGGAATGGGAAAATGAAGAGATAACAATCCCTTCATCCCACTCTTCAGTTCAATTCTCAAAAGATATTCTTCAATGTCTACGTGATCCATGGAAGATGACACTCATGGGAAAATGTTTAGGCATCTCGATTAGACCAAGCTTTATCACTCAAAGGGTTAAAGCAATGTGGCGTCCCATGGGAACCATCGAAGTTATTGATATGAGTAAGAATGTTTACTTATTTCGCTTCTCTATGCAAGATGATTTTGAAAGAGCATTATTTGGAGGTCCGTGGTTTACTCTTGATCACTATCTAATGCTTACACGTTGGAAACCAAATTTTCGACCATCACATGATCCTTTTGATCATATGTCAAATTGGATTCACTTTCCTGAATTATCGGTGGAATATTATGATAAGGAAGCCTTATTCGAAATTGCAAAAATGGCGGGGTCCCCTCATCGAGTTGATTATGCAACTGATCAACTAACCAGGGCAAGATACGCTAGAGTTAATATTGAAATCAATCTGTTAAACCCTCTTGTCACATGTGTTTGGGTGGGTGGAACCTTCAAAATCTCTGTTTTGGTTGCGGTAGGGTGGGTCACAGCAAAGACAAATGCCCTCATAAGGTAACTGTTACTCCTTCTACCCCTGATCCTAGCTGTAGTACTATTATTTCTTCAATCCCAACCTCTCCTGATTCATCCCCTACAAAAATAGATGTTCCTGACACCAATTTAGACTGTTCCTATGAGCCTTGGACCACTGTTCAAAACAAAAGAAAACCAAAAACCTATTACAAGCTCAATAATCAAGTTGCTTCCACTACTACCCCTTCAAAGAATATCAATAATTATAAAAAACAATGGGCCCTCTATCTTCCTCCACTAGTAATCCAACAATAATTCCTAAACCATCGCATAAACCATCAAACAAAAATACCCTTGGAATATACTATCTACTTTAGACAATAACAGTAATGACCTTTTACACACAAAGTCCTCTCCCCTACTTCCTTCACCTACTTCTACTACTCTAAAAAGTGATGTAGCCATAGCTTTGCCACTTTCACCTAAAACTAATTCCTCCTGCCACATGGAGTTTTCAACAATAAAACTCCATAGCTTGCATATTCTTCCTTTAAATACTATGACTTTAAATGTTGACTCCTTTATTCCTCCAATTTTTACAACCAACATCACTACTACTCATACCAGTTCCACTCCTCATGGCGGAACCACCTCCGAATTCGACTTCCTCACCACCAAATTCAATAATTCCAAACATCCTATGCCATATACCGAACTCACAATCGACTATTCACTCCCGACTCTACCGCCTATTACACCAACATCCAATCTCAACCCTACTTACAACACACAACCCGCAACCACCAATATCACCACCACCACTTCACAACCTCTTTCCTCACTCACCAACCATTTCGAGCCAAACCTTATTACCCATACCCACGACCCCTAACACCTACAACGAAATCCCGAGGAGCCTTAAGTGCCAACCACGCTGTTACCACCACTGAAATCACCAAAAGTTTATTGTCTAAAGGTGGGAAGCAAAGATCTCAATGTCAAAATACTTCAAAATGTGTTGAGTCTTTACCATATGTTAAGGGAGGTGGTAGGGGTTCAATTCGAAACGCGGTTTCACTTGAATTCCAAGGTGTATCTTCAGATATTCTCATCGATGACCACGATCATCTGTCCATGACTTTCTTCTTATCCCTCCAATGAAAATATTGAAAAACGAAAGAGGTTCGTACCAATAGTTTGAATCGTCATCTTGCATGACATAGACCATACCATATTCGTAGTACGCTTCGACCTTGAATGGATAGTCCAAAACATGACACCCAACTAGAATTAAGAAACTTTGTCCTCCAATGAACTCCGCTGAAATAAGGTCTCCCACTTCCACCACACTTTCCCCTCGTCATCTAGGTTGAGATTTGTAAACTTTGAGACAATCTCGTTCGCCATCGGCGTAGTACGACACGTAAAAGAGTGAGTTTTGACTTTTTCCTCCAAGGAGTACACTAACCCTATCTTTCAACGAAGTAAGGACTCTTATCTAGTAGATTTTCCCAGTAACAATAAAATGAGTTTGCGTTATATATAATAATAACATTGATTTTATTTTGGTGTTAAGGAGCAACAAGTGATCTCCCAGATCTCTTGGAATCAGAAATAATCTCTAACCAACTGAGCTATCTTACGGTCTCACCAATTTTGTTCAAAATTATAAGTTTAAATTTCTGAAAAAAGTTGAAATTACGAACTTCATTGTAAAGCTCCAAACAAGTGGAAGTGAACACAATGTAGTACTTTGCATGACTAATTATGAAATTTGTTACAAGTCATTATCAATTACAATAACAAGTAACTATATACCACTTATTAATCCTATCATCCTATGATAGACTAAAATTGTATTCTTTTCGGATTTTTTTACTTCTATTCAATTCAATTTATTTCATTTAAGAGATTTTCTAGTTATTGTATTGTATTCATTTCAGTGAAGTTAAATTAAGTTAAATTACGTTCAACTCACTTCTAATCAACAGAGTAAGGCCTAGATTTATATCCATCCATACAATATAGGAAAAATAGATTTTAATATTCCAACCTTTGCACTATATGACGATAGCATTCTTTGAGTTATTATTAAGAAATCCAATCTGGAACATAGCTTTGAAAAAAGTGGTGCTCCATTAATTATACTTACAAAAAGCAATGATTGCAGTTATTTGTAGGATAAATAAGTGTTTGGATTTGATTTCCATCATTTTGTCTTCAAATAATGGTCGATAAGTGTTTGGCTTTGTTTTCCATCATTGTGTCTTTAAACAATGGTCATCTCTCACTTTATTTTCGTATCTCATTTTTCTTGTTCTCCTTCCAATTCTCTGTTTCTTTTCTTTCGCTTTTGTGCATCTTCCTTAGTTTTTCTCTTTTATTTTTCAACTTCTTCTTTTCATCATCCTATATCAATGGATTCCTCTATATCTTCTTCATACCTTATTCTAGGCTCCCAATTTATTGCGTCCACAATGAAATCACACCGTTGAGGGTTGTTAGGCAACAATGTCCAGGTGGTTTATCATTTTGAGATGGTTATTGTTCTCTCTCTCTCTCTCTTTCTCTCTCTCTCTCTCAGTATTTGTTTTCAAATTGGTTATGTTGGTTAGTTTCAAAATTATACAACTCTTTTTTGTTTGCTGATAAGTCCATTTTATTTCATTGTTTACCCCCATTTTATATTGGTTTTTGGCTCTAACACGACTCTTTTGAGCCCGTTCTACTAACTTTGGTTGCTTTCAGTGTTGGTTGCTTTGCTTTAGCATTTATTGCAGAAATTGATACTTTTGTGTCGGTTTCCGCTCTATCCCGAGCACTTGGCAAGTTAGTGAGAGTCTTGACCATTTTGAGAAGCTAAAAGGAAGCTAGGACGTGATTTAGAAGCCTTTGGGAAGCATAGAAGTCAAGTTACAAAGTAAACAAGTGAAGTTGGAAGCTCCGGGGGGCATTTAGTAGTGTGCCTGGGCAAAGTGCAGTGTGCCCGGGTCGAGTGCATTGTGCCCGGGCAGACCGGGCATACTGATCAGAGCTCGTTTTTCGACTTTTCCTCCTTTGCTTCAACTTAGTACTTAATGAAATTGTTCCTAGGTTTTCATGGACGCACTCTATTATTCAAGAACCCTAGTTTTAGTTTAGTTTTCTCTCAAAAGAAGTGATTATTGTTGATCTTTTTAATCATTCAATTCAATACAAATTCAGGTTTTAATTCAATCTTAATTCTATTCTCTTTAATTCATGTTTAATTTTAGTTTATGTTTTTAGTTTTATTTTCTTTAATCTCTTATGCCCTAATTATTGTTTTATTTCTAGTTTCATAATTGTTGATTATTCCTTTAATTATGATCATTTCTTTAGTTTTGTTTTCAACAGATGCTTTAGTTTTTATGATCATGAGCGCGTAGTTAGTTTTCTAGGGTTTAGGGAAACCTTGAATAATTAATGGGCTAATTAACTCAGATTGTTTCAATTTCACAATTAGTAGTCAAATTCCTATTATTGGCTTGCTTGTTTACAATTGAATTGTGCGCAGATTTAGTTGTAATTTTGGTAATTGTCGAATTTGATGCCGAGAGGTAAAAATACCACAATAAGACCACTGAATAATAGGCAGAATTAGTCTAGGCATGAGCGAGAGCTGCTAGATGAGTTTTGAGGGAGTCTAGGTTTGAGAGAATTAGTGAGCCCTAATTTGACGATAGTTGTGAGATTGAACGTTCTTTGTCAGTGAATCAATTAGTTGTTCTTGGTGACCCGAATAACCCTAGACCTTAAATATTAGTTTTAATCACCATCATTTCCCGTATGTAATTAGTAGTCAGTTAGTTAATCGATAATCTCAGCTAAGGCCCTTTACACAGTATAAGCCTTTTAGAACTAATAGAGTTTAATTTCTTCCCTGAGGATTCGATCCTTACTTCCTAGCTTCCTTCACTTCTTCTTCTTCCTACTTCTATTCTACTTTCTCTCACTACAAAAAACCCCCAATTTCACCATTAAAACTACTTCCCCCAAATCTTTAACCGTCCATAACTCACTCATTCCTCCACCAAATCACTCAAATTTTCAATAATCTTCCTTATTTCTTCCCCTCTTTCTTCTCCTCACCACAAATTCCATCAAAACCCCCAAATTAATCATCACCTAAAAACCCTAATTTCACTAATACTTTAAAAATGCCTCCAAAAAGGTCAAGGGGTGAATCAAGTCGCACTACAAGGAGGAGGCAACCTCCAAATAACGAGATTGAGAGAGATGCAGACTATCCAATGGTAAGTTCCTCTTCTATGGAACAAAAAGAAAAATTTGCTAAGCTTAAGCATAGACCTATTGTTGCTACTAGATTTTTAGATCATGCTTTACTTCATGCTTCGGGGATTGTAGATGCGACTAGACTTTGCTTGAAAAATATGGGTCTAGAATTGTTCTTTACCATGGATTTGCCTACATATGCCGATATAACATATGAATTTATGTCTAGCTTTCGCATCGATAGGCCAAATGCCCATAGGCCCGTCCAAGGAGTCTCCTTTTGTTTGTTTGGTCATGATCATTATGAGACACTTGATGATTTTGCCTTAATTTTTAGTATGAATCGATTGGGTACAAAAAACCCACCTCAGGAATTTAGTGATGTTGCTATTTGGAATGCACTAATTGGCTTAGAAACCGATACTTGGCAACACAACTACTCTAACTTGATTCACCAACCTTCGGCAAGGATAGTTCACAAGTTTATGGGATGGATGATTTTTGGTCGTCATGAGTGCAATTCTATTTCCACTAGGGAAATTGCCTTTTTGGGGCAACATTTAGTTAAGGGTACTTGTCCATACCGTCTTCTTGTATCTCATCACTTTGTTATTCATTTACAAACACAATGTCGGACTTTTGCGGGTAGAGATGCTTATGGATATCCCACAGTGAATAATATTGTTTTTGGAGGTTTAATCACTTTGATTGCTAGGCGATATTGGGTAGACTTTGAGCAACACCGTACACCAGTCGTTGGTTCTAGGAGGTTGGATTTAGATTACTTTTCAAACTGTGAGTGGATGACAATGCTAGAAGGGCAGCGGTTTAGGTAGTACATTGGTAGGGGGAAGAGGTCTTCTGTTATTCTTCCAAACCCTGCCATTACAGGTTTGACTCCTGATCAGGAGTCATGGACTATGCCCCTTAATGGGCACCAGAATGCTACTTCCGCTAGCCAGCGGAACTACATGAGGAGGGGGCCTTCTCAACCTTCTACCTCTTAGCCCTCCACTTCTCAGCCTTCTTCCTCTCAGCCTGTGGAGCCCGATGCAGGAGGAGACGGGTCATGGTGTTATGCCATGGGCCAACTCCAGAGTCAGTTTGAAAACTTCCAGATCCAGCAGCACCAACTTATCCAGCGGTTTGACACTTTTCAGCAAGATCATACCCGAGCGATGTATCCGAGTTATGATTATTTTGTTTGTTCTGGAGCTGTACCTTCTACTGGGCCTCACCGTTCCTGGTACACCTTTAACCTGGGAGAGGGGTCCAGTAGAGGAGTTGCAGGAGCTGCTACTGGTGATGCTGCTAGTGATGATGATGGTGGCAATGATGATGATGATGATGATGAGGATAATGATGGTCCTGACACGGATGAGTTCATGGAGAGCTCAGATTGAGGAGCAGCTGGCTCCCTTTTACTCCCTTCAGCATTGAGGACATTGTTGAGTCCGGCTTGGGGGAGGTACTTTTATTGCTTTCTAGTATAGTTTGACCCGAATAACCCTAGACCTTAAATATTAGTTTTAATCACCATTATTTCCCGTAGTTAATTAGTAGTCAGTTAGTTAATCGATAATTCTCAACCAAGGCCCTTTATACAGTCTAAGCCTTTTAGAACTAATAGAGTTTAATTGCTTCCCTGAGGATTCGATCCTTACTTCCCTAGCTACATTAGTTAGAGTTGTTTGGTTTATTTTTGATAGGTGTGCGATGGCATCATCAAATTTTGGTGCCGTTGCCGGGGAGGCAATTTTTAATTCTGTTAGTCAGGTTTATACTGTTTTCTTTTTATTTTTCTTAGTCTCAAAGAACTATTCGGTTCTTTGGGGCAGTTTCTTATTTTTGCTCAGAGTTTCTATTTTGTGCAAGTTTTTAGGTTTATGCGAAACGACCACGAGCCTGATATTTTTATTTTCACTGAGCCCGAGCAAGTATTTCTGAAGCGGTTGAGACGTAGTAGACGCTGAATATTTCTTCCTCGATCCGTGGAGGAAACTGTTTCTGATTTGTCTCAATTTTTCGAGTTCACCTTCAACCCGTTGTTTGAAGAGTATTTAGAGGTCGAAATGGCTGCCGAAGGAGAAGGACAGGGTAGAGGACCACTACCTCCACCACCGCCACCTGCGGCCCATTCATTGGAGACTATTCCTTGCCTAGTACGGAGTCTATGGCTGGAGGTTATTCAATACCTGATATCGATGCTGCTAATTTTGAACTGAAACCGGCTCTTGTGAATATGGTTGAACGAAATCAGTTTTCTGGGACATTGAAGGAGGATCCGAATTTACATTTACAAAATTTCCTCCAATATTGTGATACTATCAAGCAAATGAATGTTTCTAAGGACTACATTCGGAGGAGAATGTTCCCATTTTCGTTGAAGGAAAAAGCTAGAACCTAGTTGAATGATCTTAATATGGCTACAATTACTTGTTGGGAGGATTTGGCTCTTGCTTTTCAGAGGAAGTACTATCCACCACAGAGAACTGCTTTACTGAGGAGTCAAAGTACTAAATTCAATCAGGAAACTAATGAGTCACTTTATGATGCTTGGGAATGGTTCAAGGAGTTATTGAGAATGTGTCCTCATCATGGGCTTGAAAAATGGTTTTTGGTTCAGTCATTCTACAATGGTTTGGGTAATGAGAGTAGAGCTTTGTTAGATTCTGCTGCTAATGGTCGATTCATGCACTAGTGGAAAAAATGACATTTGCTCCGGTCAAAACCCCCCTTTTTGCTCCGGTTTTGGACCGGAGTATACCCAGGAGGAGCAAAAAGTGTGTTTCCCACAAAAAAAAAGAGACTTTTTGCTCCGGTTGTTTAAATAATCGGAGCAAAAAGTGTGTTTCCCACAAAAAAAAGTGACTTTTTGCTCCGGTTGTTTAAATAACCGGAGCAAAAAGTATGTTTCCCATAAAAAAAGTGACTTTTTGCTCCGGTTCTTTAAACAACCGGAGCAAAAAGTACCCTAAAAAAACAAAAAAAAAATAAATAAATTTTTTTTTCGCTTTTTTGATGCTAAAATGAGTCATTACGACCAACAACAAAACCAAAACAGCATAAAGTCACTGCAACTGCACACACTGCAGAAAGCCAAAACCAAAGAAAGCCAAAACAACATAAATAGCAACAACCAAACCAAAGCCAGCTCAAACAACAGCAAACCAAAACAGCCCAACAACTAGGCATATCAACAGCAGTGCAGCCAGGTAAACAACCAACCAAAGGAACCTGCACCCAAGCCAAGCAGCAGCTACCTACAGCAATTTCAACCACACAACCACAGTCCCAAAGGAACTGAGAACAACCCTGAACATCAACTAGCAACAAGCTAAACAAACTTGAAGCCCTCTTTACATCTGCAAAACAGCCAGATCTAGCACATGCAGAATTAACCAAAGCCAGAACAATAGCCATCAAAACAAAATCTGCACTTCTGCAAGTTGAAGGAACTGCAAGACTGTACTACTGCACAAACTACAGTTTGCAAAAACAGCCAGCTCAACTCGAAGTTCAACTTAGATTCCAAAAAAACATAAATTTTCTCAACATCAGTAATTAATTAATTTATCAAACAATCTAGAAAAGGCAACAAACAACAACAATCGACATCCTAGTAGCGAAAAAACACATAATCTTCTTGCTTCAGAATATTCACGAGATTCTAGTGGCGAAATAGTCAATTACAATGTTCCTCAACATCAAAAACCAAGGTAAAAAGCAACAAACAACAACAATGGACATTTTAGTAGAAAAAAAACGCATAAATTGTTGTCACTTAAGAATATTAACGACATTATAGAAGCAAAATCGTCGATTATAGATGTTCCGCAACATCAGTACTCAATTAGTCATATGATCTAGCTAAAAAAACAGCAGCAATTAAACAAAAGTAACAAGATTGGTGGAAAAAAATAGAGGTAAATAGGTGCAAAATAACAGCAATAATGAAATTAAACAAAAGCTAAGAAGTAAACCACAAAACCAAACATCAACAATAAAGACGTTTAAACAAAACCAAACCACAAAGACGTCTCGACACGAACAAACCATCAGTAAACCACCACAAGTAAAAATTCAACAACACTACAAAATAACAAGCCGAATGCCTGATTAATTATCAGAAAATCGACATTCTCCACAACAATAACAACAAATTAAGCAATCAAAGTGGCAATTCAACAAACACCTGCAATACAATCAATTTATAGCCAAAATGCAAAAATCATAAACAGAAAAAATTATTATAAAAAAAAAAAACAGAGGCATTTGGACAAACACCCTCCATGCAATCCAAAGGGAAGATAAAATCCCAAAACTCCTCCATACGAAACCTTTTAGCATACCAAACATGAGTTCTCAACCTCTTAGTACCATCACTTGTAACAATAGAGAGTAAGAGAGCAATGAATACTACTATGTGCCTTCCTGATCTTGATTTGAGAGCTTGTGGCAATCAGATGACTAGAAAGGATAATACAGAGAAACAATGTTTCGCAAAAGCATACACAGAAAAAATCACTCATTCACACACACAACACACTCAACCATTCATTCATACAACAATTCAATCATTTACTTACAACCCAAAATCATTCATAATTCACATATTCAACAAATTCATTCAACCTTTCATTTATTTATTCACTCATTCATATCCATTCACTCACTCATTAACTTCATTCATTCATTCATTCACAAAACAAATGAATCATAACAACATCAAACCAAAATACATATGAGAGCAACATGAAACCAAAATTAAAACCAAAATTCATAGACACTAGCTAATCTCACTCAGTTACTCACTGTGTCACTCACTATGTCACCTTCATCACATCTATATTCCCATCTTATTAGTCAATATATACTGTCAAGTGTCAACTACATCTAGCTCATTCTTTCAACACTTTCAACCATGTAAGCATTCAAATATTTACTTTAGGCTTGCCAGCTTCATTTCAATCCAGACAATATAAAGGAGGTAACTATACCTGGATTTACGCCTAGCGATTGTCTTCCTAAACTGGCCTGTTTAACCTATATTGGGAATAACTGTTTTGTAACTTTCCTTTTAATTAACCCCTGTATTCATTTGTCTACACTTGCAAACTTCAATTTTAAGTCTTTAATTCAATACAGAGAAACCAACTTCACCAAGGTACATGGTGTCCAAAAGACTCACCAAGTATATGTTAGGTTTTCTACTATTTTAAGAACTAAACCTATGGCAGACACAAGTATGACACACAGTGAAGGATCTGAATAAGGATGAGATTTTCACAGTCCAAACAACAACAATAAAGACAACAACAGTCCAAACAATAACAATGACAACAACAGTCCAAACAACAACAACGACAGTAGTCTTAACATGCAACAACAATCACAACAGAGTCCAAACAACAGAAATCCCAAAAGAATGGAAAATTAATCCCACAATACCCATAAATCAAATTGAACAAAATTACCCCAAATTCACCAACGCAATCATTCATCGTCATTTGCTACCAAAGCCAACAACAACAACCACCATTAGATCTGAAAAAGGAAAAAAAATCAAAACAAAAATTAAATTCGAAATATAAAAAACATCACCTTTAAACTGAAATTGAAATCGAAAACAAGATCTAAAGAAAACAATAATGTGCGACGAGGCGATTCTAGTGGTGGTGAGGAGACGATTTAGGGTTTTTCGAGGGGTGAAGGGGGAGGCATTTAGGGAAGGGTTTGGGGATGGAGTTTAATGTTTTGGGTTGTTTAGTGTTTTTAGAGGAAGAGGCGATTTAGGAATAATGAGGAGGAAGAAGATGAGGAGATAATGAAGAGGAGAAAGAAAGGAGGATTTTCGGAAAGAAAGAGAAAAGGAGAATGGGGAGTTAGGGTTAATGGATTAAGATGATGAGGTATGAGTTGGTTATGAGATTTTTATTAAAATGAATATATATTGAATTATTTTTTTCTCCGGTCAAAACAACCGGAGCAAAAAGTCAAACAACCGGAGCATAAAACCTTTTGCTCCGGTCTGAATTTTAACTGGAGCAAAAAGTAAACTATTTTTCCCTCCAAAGACTTATTGCTCCGATTTTTTATTTTACCTAAAAAACCGGAGCAAATGTGATATAGCATATTTTAATTTTTCCAGTAGTGATGAACCAGGAGGTTAATGCTGAATATGAACTGATTGATGAAATTGCTACTCATAACTCACAGTTTGGTAACCTTAGAGGGCATTCCAAGAAGGGTGGAAAACATGTAGTTGATGATAAGTATGAGAGTTTAGCTGCACAGATCAATGCCATAAGTCAGAAGCTTGATAAGATTGGTACTACACCTCCTCCACCATCACCTGTAGCTGCACTTTCAGGATGCACTGACCCTTTCTGTGATTCCTGTGGTTCATTCGGTCATAGTTCCCAGTCATGTACCAGTTCAGTAGAGCAAGTGTATGCCTTTCAAGCCTACAAGAACAATCCATTTTCCAATACATATAATCCGGGCTGGAAGGATCATCCATACTTTTCCTACAAGAACAATAGAAATGTGCAGAATCCTCAGGAAACTATACCACCTCAGCAGGCACACCAGCAGATGCAGAGATATGTACCACCACACCCACCAGGTTTCAGCAGACCACCACTATCAGCACCACCATTGCCGGCTCAACCTAGTGGTGAAATTTCAGAGCTGAAGAATATGGTGATGCAGATGCAGAAAAACATGGAGGCAATGCAGGCTCACAACAAGCACCTAGAGACTCAGATAGCTCAGATTGCACAATCAACTGCTCAAAGGCAACCAGGCTACCTTCCATCACAACCTACACCTCCAGTATCACAGGCACCACAGAATCCCCCGAGGGACCATGTCAATGCCATTACTTTGAGGAGTGGAAATGCTTATGAGGGTCCGAAAATGCCTACTGATGATGTTAATTCTGATGTTGCAGGTGGAGCTAAGAAGACCAATGATGTGGTGATTGAAGATTTAGAGACAGTTCTAGATAAGGAGGCTGAAGCACCTAAGGAGAAGGTAGATGACACATCGATTGATACGATCCCGAGGTCACAAGTTAGGTTGCCCTTTCCGAACAGGGTGACCAGGAGTAAGAATGATAATTATTTCAGTAAATTTTTAGTTATTGTGAAAAATTTTCAGGTTACTGTTCCATTTACTGATTTGATAACTCAAATTCCTACTTACACTAAGTTTTTGAAAGACATTTTGAGCAGGAAATGCGAGTTGAGTGTGGTGGAGACCGTAGCACTTACGGAGGAGTGCAGTGCTATATTGCAAAACAAGTCTCCACCCAAGCTGAAGGACCGGGGAAGTTTTTCTATCCCTTGTAACATTGGCCCCCTATTTATTGACAAAGCTTTATGTGATTTAGGGGCTAGTGTTAGTGTCATGCCTTTGTCTATTTGCAAAAAGCTTGATCTGGGTGCTTTGAAGGTCACTAACATTACTTTGCAGATGGCAGATTGGACAGTAAAGTACCCTAAACGTATATTAGAGGATGTCCCGGTGAGAGTCGGAAAATTCTTTATTCCTGTTGATTTTGTTGTGTTAGATATGGAGGAGGATGCACACATCCCTATTATTCTTGGTAGGCCATTCTTAAGTACTGCAGGAGTTGTTATTGATGTAAAGAATGGAAATTTGACTCTTTCTGTAGGTGATGACAAGGTTACATTTAACCTTGATAGTGCATTGAAAAATCCTATGATAGAACAATCGTGTCATGCAATTTATACTCATAATAAAATTGTTCTTAATGACTTGCCTCGATTCCCTTATAAGGATCTTCTGGAGGCTCCTTTGTGTTTCGATTCTATTGCAGGTTATGAAGATAGCGTTAACAACAAGTTATACCTATATCAAAAGAAAAGGAAATCCTGTCCCAAGAAACGCCGGAAACCTCGAAAACAATCTTCTCATGCTTGTAATGTGAATACGACAAATGATGAGGTTTTTAACAAGGAACGTGAGGCATTTGAGCAACCAATAACTCCGAATTGCTTTGATTGCCTAACTAAATGGGTTCACGTTCACTCTTCGATCCTCCATAAGCTATGAGGTAACATGGTCAAGCTAATGACCTTAAAGAAGCGCTTTGCGGGAGGCATCCCGTACGTAGGTGTTTTTAGTTCTTTTTCTTTTGCTTTGGTAGTTTAGTTTAGCTTAACTAAGTCTTTTTGTGAGAGAGTGTGAGAGACTAATGGTTGTGTGGAGTATTGAGTGTCTTGCAGGCTTAGGGGAGCAATTATGGAGTAAATAAGACGAGAAAAGGCCACGTTGCAATATGCCCGGTCAGGCCGGGCGGATTGAATGGTGCCCAGGCACGATGCACTTTACCCGGGCGCGATTGACGTTTTCGGATACTTAGTTTTTTCTTGAAAAAATTGGAATTTGCAGCATGCCCGGGCAGGCCGGGCGGAATGAAGGTTACCCGGGCGAATTCCACTCGACCCGGGCACACTGGCACAAGAAGAAAATTGAAAAAATTCACCATCTGGAAGTATGCCCGGTCAGGCCGGGCGAAATTCAGTTTACCCGGACATAGTGCAATAGAGGTCGGGCGAACTGCTCGGGTAAAACTGCACAGGAATGTTATTTTGAAACGGTCATAACTTTTTTACTAGGATGTTCCACGAGGCGTACTACCTACCGTTGGAAAGCTCTATGAGTATTCTTTCCAATGCAGCAAGAATAAGATTAATTCAAACTATACTTTGTGAGATATAGTCAAAATAGTGAGAGGTGGTCAAATTTCAATCCGTGTATGCTACACGCAATATCAGCTATCACACACGCCTCTTTCTTATCCTTGCACAACTTCTTCCTATTAACCATATACATCATATTACACGCCCATGACTCCCTAAAACCCTCCACCATATCTCTTCCCTCTCACTTTACTCCCTTCAGCACTGAGGACATTGCTGAGTCCGGCTTGGGGGAGGTATGTTTTGTTGCTTTCTTAGTATAGTTTTTATTGCTTTCTAGTGTAGTTTTATTGCTTTATTAGGATATTCATATGGTTTGTACTACTTGTTAGAAGTAGGAGTTTACTTATGACAAGAAAAAAAAATTTACTGCTTTCATAGTTTAGATTTTTGCTTTGCTTTTAGTAGTTAGTAGTTGAATTGTATGAATTGATTGAAATTTTTGATTAATGAGCATTGATGTTAACTTTATGAATAATGACTTCCCTGTGCCCCGCATTTTGTTTAAAAAATGTTTTTGATTGATTTGGCATGTGATGAGCTATGTTTTGGGAATCGCCAACTTGGACTTGAACTTGACTTAGCCTGAAACAGTTTCTTATCATGCCATTATAGCCATGTGTAGAGTAGAGGCTTGAACTATGATAACGGGAGGATTTGAGCCACATACATTGTTCTATGCTGATTTCTTTTCATGTGTGCTTAGTTCCTGGTGCTTGTATGATCCGTGTTTTGGCTTTTGACTATAGTAGCTTGGCTTTGGTGTGTTACATGTCGCGAATGATAAAAGGCATTCCTTTCTTTTAGGAGCTTTCAGATTTTAGGCATTCCTTTACAAATTTTCCCTTGATCCTTATTTTGAGCTTTTTACCCTTCATTTGCATTTTAGCCACATTACAACCCTATTTGGCCTTGTTTTATTGATATATGCCCAAGCTTGGCTTGGGGGAGTTGTGGAGTTGTTTTGTTGATGATTTGCAACTGTTGGAGGTTTTGGAGGATTGGGAAATTATAGAATGTTAATTGTTGTTAAAGTTTAATAATAGGTCTCACATTAAGGCTCTGCATACCAAATGTCTAGGCTAGTTTTTAATGAAGAATTGAATGTTATATTTTATAATTGGCCTAGTTATGTATGTGTGATGATTTTGTCTTTGACATATCATTAAGAGTCGTGAACCTAAGTTTGAAAAATTTTGAAAGTTGAAAGATATGAAAAGAAAAGAAAAAGAGAAGAAAAAAAAAATGATGATGAGAAAAATTGAAAAAAAGAATGTTGAAAAAGAAAGAGCTTGTGATTTTTGGAGTTGTTGAAGTATAAAGTTCTATGGTGTGATGTGATTCTATAAGTAATTGGTGTGATGTTGGAGTTGAGTGTGGAGATGTTGATTATGTTCCTTGATTGCTACATGCGTATAACTCACATTTACCACCACATTATCCCAAATTTTATCCTACCCGGCCATCACCCTAGCCGCGTTACAAGCTTATAAAGACCTTTTTGATCGGCATGTGCATGTCCTTAGTTCTTGTGAAGTGAGTCAATTGCCAAAGCTAGTGAGTATTACTTGCATTTCGAGTCGACTTCTACATTAGGATTGAGTGACTACCCTTAAACACGTGCATGAGGTGTGAGATGTGGGTTTAGGTTCTCAAAATTTGCATTCAAACACCTTCTGCATTTGCATTCTTGTTTGGGATTAAGGGTGAACTTCATTGTTTCTGCTCAATTTTATGTGCGGAGTGACACCGAGTGAGTTACTCTAGTCATCGACTTCTATTTCTTACATGGTTGGCTTATTGATTTTGATTTAAGTGGGTGGTGGTCAAGGGATTTTGATGGGTTGGTTAAAGAACTTACATGCTCGGAATTTCTTGAGTTGATTTGTCTTTCAAAGTTTCAGGGGTGAAGTCATTATTAGTTTAGTTGTTTGCTTGAGGACAAGCAAAGGCTTGGCTTGGGGGAGTTTGATAAGTCCATTTTATATTCATTGTTTACCCCCATTTCATATTGGTTTTTGGCTCTAACAGGCTCTTTTGAGCCTGTTCTACTAACTTTGGTTGCTTTCAGTGTTGGTTGCCTTGCTTTAGCATTTATTGCAGGAATTGATACTTTTGTGTCGGTTTTCGCTCTATCCCGAGCACTTGGCAAGTTAGTGAGAGTCTTGACCATTTCCAGAAGCTAAAAGGAAGCTAGAACGTGATTTAGAAGCCTTTGGGAAGCATAGAAGTCAAGTTACAAAGTAAAAAAGCGAAGTTGGAAGCTCCGGGGGGCATTTAGCAGTGTGCCTGGGCAAAGTGCAGTGTGCCCGGGTCGAGTGCATTGTGCCCGGGCAGACCGGGCATACTACACAGAGCTCGTTTTTCGACTTTTCCTCCTTTGTTTCGACTTAGTACTTAATGAAATTGTTCCTAGGTTTTCATGGACGCACTCTATTATTCAAGAACCCTAGTTTTAGTTTAGTTTTCTCTCAAAAGAGGTGATTATTGTGGATCTTTTCAATCATTCAATTCAATACAAATTCAGGTTTTATTTCAATCTTAATTATATTCTCTTTAATTCATGTTTAATTTTAGTTTATGTTTTTAGTTTTATTTTCTTTAGTCTCAAATGCCCTAATTATTGTTTTATTTCTTGTATCATAATTGTTGATTATTCCTTTAATTATGATCATGTCTTTAGTTTTGTTTTCCACAATTGCTTTAGTTTTTATGATCATGAGTGAGTAGTTAGTTTTCTAGGGTTTAGGGAAACCTTGAATAATTAATGGGCTAATTAAGTTAGATTGTTTCAATTTCACAATTAGTAGTCAAATTCCTATTATTGGCTTGCTTGTTTACAACTGAATTGTGCGCAAATTTAGTTGTAATTTTGGTAATTGTCGAATTTGATGCCGAGAGGTAAAAATACCACAATAAGACCACTAAATAATAGGCGGAATTAGTGTAGGCTTGAGTGAGAGCCGCTAGATGAGTTTTGAAGGAGTCTAAGTTCGAGAGAATTAGTGAGCCCTAATTTGACGATAGTTGTGAGATTGAACGTTCTTTATTAGTGAATCCATTAGCTTTTCTTGGTGACCCGAATAACCCTAGACCTTAAATATTAGTTTTAATCACCATCATTTCCTGTAGTTAATTAGTAGTTAGTTAGTTAATCGATAATTCTCAACCAAGGCATTTTATACAGTCTAAGCCTTTTAGAACTAATAAAGTTTAATTGCTTCCCTGAGGATTCGATCCTTACTTCCCTAGCTACATTAGTTAGAGTTGTTTAGTTTATTTTTGATAGGTGTGCGATAGCCTCATCATTTTCTATCCACAAATTCAATGTGCTGTTATTCGTTGGGCAGAGGAGGTTGGTGATGATGTCCATTCTTTGTTGATATAAAAGGATGAAATAATTTCAGAGTTGCTGCATGCGAAGGCCTCGTAGAAATAGGTGAAAGTTGTGACCTTGAATAACAAGCAACTTGAAGATTATTAAGGAGAGATATATGTGAAAATAAGCACAAAAAGGTGTGTGAAGCGTGCTGATGAAGTTGACAAGAAGATGTGATATCATCCGGATTTCTCGAATTTCGGTTGCTGTGTTGTTGTGGTACAAAGCTTGGTTTAGGAGGTTAGTATGATGGTTGTTAGGCAGTGACAATCACTTTTTTTAGTTTTTCGGTGGTGACTATGAATAAGGCAGTGCTATGCTAAGGAATTGATTAGGTGAACTTTTAAATGTATTTTCGATCGTTGTAAGTGGATATGTAAGTGGCTATTTTAATGTTACAATGTTGAATGAATAAGATAAATTTTCGACTTTTGTGACATCTACTATATAATGTAACACCGATCTCAAAAATCAACTCATAAGAATAAACATTCAAATGAGATACATCATGCTCTTGAACAATAGGAAAACACAAAAGTCAATGCAAAATGAATTAAAGAAGATAGCACGATCATTCAATTAAGTTGACCATCAGTGTTCGATACTAACACAATAGAGCACAATTCATCAACAATTAACTGATCATAAGAGCTAGCAAATTTAAAACGCAATTGATATTCAAAGGTTGCTATTAAAAACATACATAACATAACCTTAACTAATTGGTCAAACATACATAAACCTAACTAATTGTTCTAAGTCATATCATAATAACTAATTGTTGTAAAGTTGATTGTGCCCACCGTTGGCTGAATATTATTTAATTGCTAAGTACTAAACCTTGTGAACTTCTAGAAAGCGGTTGCAATGGAAATTATAGCACAACTAAAGAAATGGAAGCATAAAATCAAGAAAAAGTTACAAGTTGAAAGTACATGGCGGTGATCTTCCTCTGCCTCTGTCTGGTCCTCTTGCTCCATCTCTTCTTCCACCAATTCCAGCAACAAGTCTTCCTGCTCTTCTTAATCTGCTTGGTTGAGCAATTGTGTGGTGGTGTGTTGCTGAAGTTTCTGAGACAATTTCCGCTTGAATAGTTTAAGTTTTACAATTAAGTTTAATAAGTATTTTGTATTTGTTACAAAATTAAGGTAAGAAAGTGAAGCATTATTTTCTTATTCTCCTCTTACGTTTGCAAATATAAGAAAAATATTATGAATCTATTTTGAATTAAAATCTAAAATGTAAATATCGGAGAAACTAAGGACATTATGGATATGAAATATACTATTGGGGTACGGTCATACAAATAAATAACATTATCTTTTGTAGTGAAATATTACATACTCCCTTGGTCTTTTTGTACTTGCTACATTTACTTTTTTGCATCTCCCAAAACGTAACTTATAAAATTAATATCTCGAGTTTGGTATAATAAAAAATTATAAATTATATATTCAAAAGATATACCTCAAGATGAATCAAACAAGATCTCATATGACTATATTTTTTGCTGCCTATTAAACACCAAAATGAGTCAAAGTTACAATGTGAATAGTGTCAAAAACTTTAATGTAGCAATTAAAAAAAAGTCCGAGGGAGTAAGTTGTAATAATAGAATATCTTAAATATTCACAATAAAGTCATTATGCTGACTTGATCGTGTACAATAGTCAACTATGAAAAACACCCCCGAAAAACATATATTATCTGTTAATTTCTTTGTAATATATACTCATCAATGCATGTCAAATATGAGAGAAATGTCTTTCACTAATGACAAAGTTATTTTTTTCAAGGACAAGTGATTATTTTTCCAAAAATTTTAAAAAGTCAAATAAAATGACTGGCATTCACTTTTTCTCTATCCTTTTTGTTAGAGATATGAAGGTTCTTAAATACTCCCACTGTCCTAGACTTTTTACTCCACAAACCCAGTTTTTTGACATCTTTTATGGGTTATAGATAGCAAATATTGTAAGACACATGTAGAAATATAGGGTTATGAAAATACATCAATTTAGTACATTTACAGTATTGAATTAGAAAAATAATTCATTTCATGTTGATGGCAATTATGAATTATTAAGTATTGGATTTTGAGTATCATTGAATATCTTGTTTCCTAAGATGCTATATCTGGTGCTATTTGATCCACCCAATCTATCTAATCATCCTGGTGAGTTAAACCAAAAAATTGTGGTTGTCTAATAAATTGTAACCATCAATATGATGAGCTTCTTTGTTGTTGGATAATCATATCCATTTGATGATGAATTACACAAATGTTGGGGCATTTTATGTACATCAATTCAATATTTTCCTATCTATTAATTGTCAAACACTCAATATTGCTCCCATACAAACACCGATAACACACAACTAGAATTGCAGAAGCATGTCTACACATTTTACTATTTTCACACAATCACTTCTAGAAAATTGTGTCCTCTTTATTTAAAAAAAAAAAAAAAATAAGTTCTAGGTCTAATTAATTCAAAAAATTCGACCATATTAGCTAAGATTAGTTACAATTAGATGAATAAAAATAGTTAGGAATATAATTATATAAATAAGATTATTCACAACAAAACTTTAGTGACATTTTTAAAAAGAGGTCCTCAAAAAGGTGACATTTCTCTTTTAAGGAAAAAAAAATTAGTGACTATTTATTCATTAATTTTAAAATTCAAACATACAAAATTGGTCCTCAAATCTTGAATGATTAGAAAGTTCACCAAAAGTATGATTTACATTAGAGCCACTTGAAAAACCTCATCCTTCGAGAAAATCTTGAAGAGATTTCATTAATCAAATCCTCACAAGATATATTTATCCAACACCTCATTCTCAATCCCATCTTGCGACATAGAATTACGAAAGTAGGTGTTGATCAACTTCAACTTTGAAAAACTTCCTTTGGCACTTGTTACAGTCATGAGGTGACCAGTATTGCATAAGCAATAATACCATTGAAAAGACAATCAATAAACTTCATCCTTGATAAGATTTCAAATGCCCTGAACTTTTGTACATCCAAATATTCTTGGATCAACTTCAACGTAACACATAATTCATACACAAGAATATCAAATTCTTTAATCATATTCTTTAATTCCTCGGCCAATCGATAACAAGAAGATTTCAAGGTTGAAAAAAACAAAGAATGCGATCTATCAGAAGCAAAGAAGAAACCAGACAAAGTTTCATATTGTTCAAACCTTCTATCAAGTGAGACAATTGGTTGATCAATAATGCAACTAAAAAATTTACAATAAAAGACTCCTTGATTTGCTGATGGTACAATCTTATCATCAAAATTTTAATCAAATTATTTTTTCTCTTAGTTTGTCACTTTTGAAGAAAAACTAGAACAATGATGTCCATATCAAATGCAATATTCCTAGTAACTTCAAAAACATTAAGGCAACTATTTTCACTATGCTCTTTAATAAAGGAGATGAATTCTTCATATTTTCAATGGGAACATGAACAAGCTACTTGTGATTGCAATTTTTTGTTAAAAAAATTCACAATGTATAACGACTTATATCAAAAACAAAAGCAACTACTTAAACTCACCAAGTTCATTATTGGATAAGGAGTTAGCTTTACTTTTAACAGATACACATTGTCATTATCAGCATTCAAATAAAGCTTCTATAAAACTTGAAATTTTCATTCTTATGGCTTTTACGCTTTCAAAATGGATCTCCAAATGAGTAGAAGACATTGATTAGGAGTATAAACTTTCACATTCTTTTTTTAGAATCTCTCGTCTCTTTGTGGACATTTCAAATTTTGTGTGAAATCATTTATTTGGCACTAAAAATGTTCCTAGCTTTTCGAAAATTACTAGCCATGTCACACAACATCAAATTAGGGATATATGCATAACAAGGATCGTAAAACACTCTAAGATTGTTATAGAATAATATTTCTTGCATTCCTCATTCGTTTCCTTCCATGTTTGACCTGTTATCATAACCTTTACCATTAACTTCATCTACATTATATCCGAGGACCCTTAACTCATGTAATAAAACATCATAAAGACCTTATCCAGTGGTCTCGTTCACATATTGAAATCCTGAAAAGGACTCCTCTATGGTAACACAACCATATAAACATCCATATATCACAAAATATCACATAATATCACATAATAATACCTGGCTTTATTTTAATAGCAGTTTCAGACTTAATTACATTTGCAAGCAAAAGAATCAACTTATATTGAATGTTATAACCAAGGCAATTCAACCTCGTCACTACTAATGCGTTGAACACGCTCTCACCTAATATGATCAAATAAAATTAATATTTCAATCAATTCCTAAGTCGTTTCCATCGCTATTTTGGTAGAATTTCACATGCCAAAATTGATGACAAAAATCCCACCTTTTTTATCGGTCTGCTCAAAATAATCCTAACTTGGATAAACCCATCCTTACAACTTAAAATGTGAGGATAGAAGATCACTATTGAAAGAATAGTGCGCCAACATCATTGGTCCACGTCGGCCTCAAACAGCAAATGCACTATTTCCTTCACATGTCGCTCACGTGCACTTCCTTTCATCCCTAAATTTCTTGTGTAAGCTCCCTCTCTCCTATAATTTCCATTCCTCTCTCTCACCACTTCACCAGGTCCTTGCGACCCTTGCACGAACAACATCAGGTCCATTCTTTACTCCCTGCGACCATTGGATCTCGGAGGAGGGGGTGTTTTGCTGGGTTCCTTCGACTGTTGGATCGGTGGGTATTGGAGTCTATTAGTGGCGAATTTGCTACAGGTTCGTTATTTATTCTTTGTTGTTGTTGTTGTTGTTGCTTGATCCATCCAAGTTTTCGTTAATTAGGGTTAGTTTAGGGTTTTGCGTTACAGTTTTTTGCTGCGCGTTGTAGTATCGACTTTTTGGGTACGTGAATTTGTTTTTCTAGGTCTTGAATTTGATTTTGATTAATTAGGGTTTGATTTTTCAGGGGATTTTTCTGGGTTGAATTCGATGTTCCAGGGTTAAAGTTTGTTTAGGGGTTTTAATTCAATTTTTGACTACTTTTTCAAGATTTTGGGGTTTTAAAGTGTTGATTTTTGGGAGTTTCATTCTGGAATCGATTTTGATTTATGGCTACTACTTAGAGTTTAAAATTTTTTCTGAGTTTGATTTTACGAATACTAATCAGGTTTGTTCACCTTGTGTGCTGGATTATTATTTTAGGGTCTTCAATGCTAGCTACTTCCTTTTTTTTTTAATGCATTCTCCCCTAAATTGCTATAATGTCTGAGTGCTACTACAATTGAAAGAAATGAAGAAGAAAGTACGGTATGGGTGCAAAGAACACTTAAGCTTATCAATTAATGATGTTATTTCTTTTTTTTTAAATTCGATAATAAATTTATTTTGTTTTCCTATACATTTTTGTGAGTTTTAGGGTTTGTTTGAGAAGGCATTTTTTCTTGAGAAGGGCTAATGGCGTGGAGGAGAGTTGGGGTGGTAAAGGAGAAGAATAGTGTTGGCAATGATGGTTAGGGGGCAGAGAGAACAAAGAGGAGGGCGGAGGGAGGGGATAGAGAATGATTGGTTTTGAAGGGAGTTTGATGAGGTTGTAGGTACAGAGAGACAAAGAGAAGGGTGGTGGGGGAGGATAGTGGTGGTGAGGGGGCAAAGGGTGACAATAGAGAGAGAGAGAGAGAGAGAGAGGATAATGGAGGGAAAAGATGAAGTGCAGGAAAGAGGGAGAGGTTAGAAGGTAGTGGAAATGTTTTGATAGGGAGCGGCAGAGGAGGATTTGTTTGACAGGCAATTTGATGAAGATCATGGAGAGGATGTCTTGTGGTAGAGGATAGATCGTTTCTGCTTGTAGTGGTGGTTGTGGTGTTGGTGGGGAATCTATTGATAAGAGTGAAGATAGAGAGTGAGGGGGTGAGAAGGTGGAAGTTTTGTATTTCTTTCTATAATGAAGGTTATATTCTAAAGTAGAATGGCGTTCTTTCTATAATGGTTGGTTTCAATTTTATTACTTTGCAGTCAAATTTGTCACTATTCTCTGATGTTTTGATATTCTTCTTCTCTCTCAATTCAAATTTATACATTTTTTGGTTATAATTACAATTATCTTTTGATTTTCGAAATCATATCACTAAGCTATAAGTCATTGATCTTGATTTTACCAAATTTAAATTTTTGTTCTTATTCGAAATTATTTGGTTAGTTAATTGTATTGGTGTTATTGAGACCATCAAAGTGCTATTTTTGTTTAGGGCTACATTCGTGTGTAATTATACTTGCATTTCATTGTTTTGATGATTGATATTTTGATAACCAAGTAAGCTTTAAGTTCTCAACATCAAAATTTAAAATTTATTTTTGGTCAAATTGATGGCGAATACTTTAAGCTGGCTGTTTGATCGCAGAAATTACTTCAGCTTTCACATAGTGATTTCACTGGCTCTCCTTACATGTTCTCACGTGAACGACCTTGCTCTTCTTTCTTCTTCTACTAATGCCTTCTCTTTCATCTTCAATCTCCTACTTCCTGTTGTTTCAATGATGTTAAATCATGATCTGTAGTGCCATCAAATTTGGGATTAATTTTTGTTAGGGTCGTTTGCGCTATGGAGAAGGAGGTAATCTCAGGATTCCTTGCCATTCTGATGGTTTTAGCGTACTGGTAACTAGTAAGATTACATTTATTTCCCTTTTTTAAACTTCCGATCTTGAAATCTTAGATCTAAATTTAAAATTGTTTTCCACTAGGGTTTCATGGGTTGAATTTGTTTTTAAGGCGTTCCAATTTTTAGGGGTTTGGTTAGAGTTTTTAGTTGATTCTGATTTGGATTTTTTTATTTGGATTCAAATTTTGGGGGTTCGAATATTTGGGGATCAAATTAAGGTTTCAAATTCATAACTAAATCTAAATTTGAAAAGGCTTTTGACTTTTAGGTGGTTCAATTCGATTTCTTTTTGTGCTTCTAGGGTTTTGATTTACATTACAATAATTTTACAGGGTTTTTATTTTGGGGTTTCTATCTAGATGAAA
This sequence comes from Suaeda aralocaspica, assembly GCA_016808085.1. Taxonomy (NCBI): domain Eukaryota; kingdom Viridiplantae; phylum Streptophyta; class Magnoliopsida; order Caryophyllales; family Amaranthaceae; genus Suaeda; species Suaeda aralocaspica. Next base: position 512,847 of record PYUH01000239.1, on the reverse strand, counting down.
TTTGAAGTTTTGGGGTCGGTTTTGATCCCCTCTAAGGTAATTTGATTAAGGTATTGATTTTTTTGGGTTTTTATTCTATATTCGATGTCGATTTAAATTTTTATTTGTTATTACGAATAGGTGCTAGATTTAAATTAGCAATTTGGGTTTGTTCTTCATACATTTTAATTTTAAATTCATAAAGTTGTAAAAACCCCTTTTTTTCGTCTTCTTTGAATTATCTTCGCCTTGTAAAATCTTCACTCTTTCTTACTGCAATTTCCAGAAAGTGAAAGAAGAAGATGAAGAAAGTACAAAGTCGGTGCAACAGGTTAGCCTAGCGTTTTCTAATGTTGTTTCCATATTTTTTTTCTTTCATTACTTTCACGAAGTCTATATCAATTTGGTATAGAAAAGGCAAGTGGGAGAAATAGAAGTAGTTCTGAATCAGATGAGGAATTTTTAAATCAAATCAAATTTAATTTTGGTGATTTCTAAAATAGATTGCGCCTCAAATTTATTAGTGTTGTTGCTACTATTATGACATGAAACACCCTTTTCATTTTTTCCCCCGAAAGGTTTCCTGTTTCTACTTTCTGTTGATTGATTCGATATAATGAATATCCTTGAATTGTGATTAAGGTTCACTAGAAATATGCAAAATTATTTGGAGTTTTTGTGATGGCCCTTGACCGCAGGGAATGGAGGAGGAAAATTAATGTGGATGACCACATGGAATGATTTTTTTTTGTTCATGTAACCGAACCCAATTTTTGGGATTAAGGCTATGTTTGATTGATTGATTGATTGATTGATTTGGAGTTTTTGTGATGAGGGATTTCAAAAGATTGAAGCTGTGTAAGTGGTTTTGGTTGATTGATTGTTTGCTTTATTGTTAACGTTAATTTTATCAGTTCACCTTTATTTTTATTTTTTTTAATGTTAAAAGTTGCATTTTATTTTACTGTAACAAGTTTCAATTGATCCGTTTTTACTGATTTTCCAGGAATGAGGATAGTAGTGTATGTGTCCTAATTTGGTGGATGATATGCATGTGCAAGCTTAGTGCTTGTGACATACTAAGGAAGGATCGGTGAAGTTGGAAGCAGGCAGGCTCTAAAGGTTGTGGATAGAGTGGTATAACAAGTAAGAGCTTATACTTTAGATTAGATCTATGTGTTCTTGGGGTTTAGGTATCAACTTCCCTGTTCAATGATTTTCTTGATTTGTGTTCTTCGTCTTTTTGGGTCTTCTAGATTGGAATTGAATCTATATTTTTTACATTCATTCAATGTTGATTAGGGTTTCGATTATCATTGTTTTTTGGTTCTCGATCATCAATTTTGATGGGGAGGAAGAAGAAGCCGCAAGCTAATGCTAGTACCTTGAAAGGTCGGGCTATTACTTCGGATGTTCGTGGACAATTGTTGATGAATTTAATTCAAGAATTATTGATTTATTTGATTCCAAAAGTGTTGCTAGGGTTAGGATTTTGTGTTTAATTTTATATAATTTTTTATTTTCATTTCAAAAGTCTAATTCGTATTATTAGGGATAGTGTTTTGTGTTTTAATCAAATTCTGATTTGAGTAGTGCAATTAGAGTTTTGTTATTTGAGTTTTAAGGGGATGGGAATGGGAAAAGAGGTGCGGGGGGCTGGGATGTGCTATTGGGAACATGGATGAAGGTTTATTTTTGGTGGTGGGGGGAGGGGGAGGGGGCTGTC
>PYUH01000239.1:483833-510570 GCA_016808085.1 Suaeda aralocaspica | reverse complement strand
GAGGGGGAAGAGGGAGGGGGTGGGTTGGCATGGGTTGTGTTGTTGGGAGGGGAATGGAGGTTTGTCACTGAGTTGGGGGGTGGGGGGGAGTTGTTGTCAAGGAAGAGATTAGAAAGGTTGAGATTTATTTTGAGGGAATTGAGTAAATGGGTGAGGGAAGGGCAGGGGATTCAAGGTGCTATTTGATTAGATTCAAATAGGGAAAGTTGTTTGTGACTTACTTGAATTTTTTATTGGCTTTTTTGTTGCTGCGATGGAATTTTAGTTATTGTTTCCATTTCATTTGTTTTTAGTCTTTTCGTTTTGGTTTCACAAATTGAATCAAATCAAAAAAATGACCTTACCTCAATCTGTTTTCAAGGTCCAGAATGGAAACACAAAGGGAGCAGGAGAGGAAAGAAGGGAGAAGGGAGAAAGAAAGATGAGGGGTGTGAAACCAGATCTGCCCATCTTTTTTACTTTGTTTGCCACGCTCAAAATTTTTGTTCTTTGAAATCTCTTAAAAATAAAGCCTTTGTATTAATGTCTCGTTTCTACTTTTTTATTATTGTTTTGGTTGGTTGATTGTGCATTAGGATTGATGAATATCCTGGTTTTGTGAGTGTGGATGTAGTTGTATGGCGAAGGATTGAAGATTAGTGTGTTAAAAGTATACATGTGAAAGCTTGATTGCTTTAAACTATGCAAGAAAGGGGTTTCTTTTGATGGCTTTTTGATGATTGATTAGGTGAATCTAAACTTGCAGGAGACAATTTGCAGACATTATTTTAGGGTGTGAGGTAGATAAGTATGCAGAAAAAAAATCTATGATTTTATTTGATCCAAAGGCAATTATTGTTGTTTATTATTTGCTTTACAATTCGCTTTCGCCGTGTAGTTGAAGTATTGAGATGCAATTTTTGTTTGTTGTCGTGCAGCTTCAAATAAAGCTAATTCCAAAGAGTTGGAGAAGAATGATCAATTTTTCTACATGTTCTAATAGAGCGATGAGTGTGGTTGAGTAAGTGTGCTATGGAATCTTTTAGTTTTTTGTTCGTTCTACTTTGATGAATATTGTGGTTTGGGTTGGGTGATGTTATTTCTAATAGTGTATAGTACGGTGTGTAGTTGGGTGTTTTATACCAATATATGCTCTAGTTATGATGCCCAGTGAAGTTGCACTTAAGAGATTGCATAATTTTTGTTTACTATCGCTGTTTAAGGGTTATAAATTATCTTTTTTGCATAGCTATCGATAATTTCATGAGACAAATTGGGTGATATAGAAGCTGTGTTCAAACATGAAAGTTTGTTTTTTTTATAGAAGCTGATTATTATTTGAATCATATTCCTTTGATAATGTGTTTGGCTGGTTGGAAGTAACGGTTTCAGTTCTTTGATATATTTTTCTTTGTTTTTGGGATGGGTAGAATTTATATGCTATAATATTGTCATCAATTAAATGAGATTTTATTCAATGTTTTATTTTTCTATGTGTTGTGACTTCTTTTAAAATTCAATGTGGTAGTGCCTTTGTGATCTATAATGAAATCCGAAATGCATTGTCTATAAAAGAGAGTAGCATTGATTTGGCTTGAAAATACTGGTTCTTCTTATTTCTCATTGACCATAAAAGTGATATCCCTCATTTTCTGTAGTGGTTGAGCTGTATCTAGTTGGGCGAGACAGAGAGAAAAGAAAGAACAGTGGTTACCCTGGTTATTGCAAAAAAATCATTCTCTTTGTGATTTGTTTCAGCTTTGTATAAGAGGTCGATCTCAATGATGGTCCTTCTCTTTGACTTAAGTTTTAACCGCCAACCTTTTACTCTGATAATTCAGTTTATGCTGACAGAGCTTGAAACCAGATTGCTGATAACTCTGACTACCTATTGCTGCAATTCTTGTATTTGTAGGTCTGATTGGCTGAATGAATATAATTGAAGGGCAATCGGAAGGCAACTAAGATTACAAGTGAATCTCTGGTTATAATGTTTTGGTAAACTTTTACAGGCTGATTAATAAATTGATTCTCTCCCAAAATATACGAGAATATGCAGAGAATATATGAGAATATGCAGTTGTCCCGTGCTCTGAAATTCTGACCATTGATCAATATTATAATGATCGACTATTGATGTTTTTTTACTTTTACTAGGTCATTGATATTGCCTGAACTGTTTAACGAAGGTTGTCATATCTCAATTGTCATGCTATATTCCTGGTGGGAAATTGATTTGTGATTTGTTAAACTCTATAAACACCCATAATATTCGTGATTTGTTGAAAAATTGCAGACTTTGAACGCATAAATTCATTGTATTTCCTATTCGACAACATCATCTCAACATGTATATCAAATAGTATGGATTAACAGTAACCTATTAAAACCAAAGTCAACAGTTTATCTTTTTGTTGGACTTAGAATTTAATATTTCAATATCTCATTTAGTGCTAACCAAGGAAACTTTGGCTCATAAAACAACTACGCATGCATACAGGAGTTTGATTTTATGCTATCAAACCGCCACAAGAATACACAAATTGTTATACACTTAAAAGGGCTAGCATAAATATTTTGTTATATTCCAATGTTGCATAAAATATTCTCAAATTGCAACCTGGACCTTTTGATGGTTTTTGGTAGCTTGTGGAAATAGTTAAAGGTTTCATGTTTTATTCTTTTTGGTTACCTCTTAAAAAGCAGTTGTTCAAAAGTTAATTAATTAATTAATTAACTTGATTTAAAATTTGATAAATAATAACAACTAGTTCACTTCACCACTACTATTGTCGTACCGTTAACTCACCCACCCACTGCCACCACGCACATCAATCACCGCTATATCACTACCAAATTCACCAAAACCCCACCATGTCTAGCCACAATCGTCGATCACTCTCATTTTGGAACACCACCACCACCACAGTTGCACATGATGATGCAACGAGCTTTCAAAAGTTCTCATTAGCATCCAATGACTCAATTCACTTCTCAATCCCTGTTTTCTCACTCCTCATTGAACTTTGCAAATTTACCCTAATCCACAAGTCCATAACCACCCCACCATTCAACAATCCACTATATCTATTCAATCAATTAGTGAGTGGAATTTGGAAGAAAAAAGGGTAAATTAATAGGTAATTACAATCAATTTAAACCTGAAAAATCTACAAAAACGAATGAGGAAATCATGCTATAAAATTTGTGGAAGATGAAAGGGATGAACAGCGGAAGAAGAAGAAGGGAAGAGAGAGAGAGAGAGAGAGAATGTTAGCTTTATGTTTTCGAATTAGGGAGGTGGTGGTGGCTTTCGACTTGGTATGGCAGTGGATCTTGGCCTGTATTTTGATTTGAGATTCATGTATGGCCATGGGGTTTTGAATTTGGGATCTTTGGGGTTTTAGGTGGATGGGGGTCATGGGGATCTTTGGGTTGTGGTGATAATGGTGATGAGTAGAGGGTGAGGATGATGGTGGTGTTGAGCAGGTAAGAGAGTAAGGGTGATGATTATGGTGGTGGTGAGCAGGTAAGAGGGTGAGGGTGATGATTATGGTGGCTAATCATTTAAAGATTCACTTGTTAAACGAAATCTACCAATCTGTCTCTTCTTTAAAATAAAAAACATAAACAAAACAATGTTGGAGTATACTATTTGTACTCCTCCTTTGTGCTTCAAAAGAAAATACCTAAAAAAATATCTTTTTGTTATAGAAAGTACAGTCTTTGTAGAGAGTATTAGGAGAATAAACGTGTATATCTCATTCAACTATAATACCATATATATACACAAAGTGGGTAGGGTTTTTTGTACAGTAAACCCTAATATATAGAATATTCTAGATTATACAATAATAAGTATAATGGGCATCCACCTTAATATATATATTATATAACACTCCCCCTTGGATGACCATTATCGAATAGTGTGTCTCGTTAAAAACTTCAACTAAGAAAAACCATGTGGGAACAAAAAACCTAGTGAAGGAAAAAGAGTACATCACTTTCGTAATACGCTTTAATATGTTACCTCATTAAAAAGCTTACCTGGAAAATCCAATATGGGACAAAACCATGGTTAAGGGAAAAAGATGCAACGCGTATTTTCTCCCCCTAATGAATGCATAACTTGAGATCTTTTAAAATAATGAACCCAACATCTTTGGTAGTAGCTTTGCAGGAATAAAATTCACCAACTTGGTAGTTGATCTTTCCTGATTGGACTTCAATCTTCAACCTAAGATATATTCATTCCTCCATACACTTGAAAATAAAACTTACATTGTGTTTATCATTACTACATATTTGTCAAGTTGCCATAAATATTAAACTTATACCTTCTTCTGGAAGCTATATAAAGTAGCTGTTGATAATTACATATTGATCATAATTTATGGCAACTTGTGATATTATCAACATCATTGTCTAATCTTATGTAAATTAGTAATTACATTTAAGTAATTCTTATTTATTTATGGTTCTTCTGGACAATAAAAGGATTATCCTTATAATATCAAGTTCTGAAATGAACATAAGATTCTGATTAGCACTCACATACTCAAACTTCAGGTTGAGTGTTGTTAATTTAGTCTTAAACTCTTCAGGAGTTTGATAATAATGTCACCATTATCCATTGAGGTGTTCAAAATACTTCGTATAGAACTTGAAGCACTAGATATTTGAATATGTCTTGTACAAGTTCTTCTGAAACTTTTATGCATAATTCACAACATGATATTAAAAATACTTTCATCTGTATAATTTCATCACAAATATATTCTCATTGGAGTATAAATTTTTAAATATAAATTTTCATACTATTGTAAACGCAACTTACTATATAATGGAAAAATTTTTACGTATATCACAATTATTGTATAAAATTAGTACATGTAATATGATGAGATGTGAAATTTATATGAACAAGATTTTGAGCATAAAACATATACTACGTATATAATGAGTGATGCATTTAATCACTAATTGACACATGCAATGAATAATGCGTTTATCTACAACTCACACATGCACATAAATGTAAGACTAAAAAAATGCAAGACACTATACAAAGTGAATTTCAAAAATCTATTGCTAGACTTCTGGTCCTTGATGATCGAACTTCTGGTCCTTGATGATCATCATTATTCACCTTTAGTTGTACTTCAAGTCCATGATAAGCTTTGATTATTCTCAATATGTCGACATAAAAGTGAACTTTTATTTCAGATCCCTATTCTCAAATCCACTACTTTTGCATATGCATATAATCCTCGGTTCCATCATATACCGGTATCACATTTTTCAAGATGTAATTTGCATGCTATTTTACAATGATATCTGAATACATTTCCCATTGGTACCATTAGTCGATTATAACATCTAAGTTCTTATATCATAGGCCATCTGTTATAATTCAGATATCTATACCACTTCCGGGGCAAACATTATGGCATTAATATACCGTTACACTTTCAATAGTGTCAACTGCACTTTCTTGCCATATTTTACATATTATTTTGGAAAATCATACAACTTACACTTCAGGTGCAATGATTCAAGTATTATTGGCAAGATTTATCTCAATGTACTGTATATACATAATATGGCCGAAATGTATCTTCAATTCCATGTAACATGAGACATAACTGAATACAAATCAAACCATAGATGTGCAACATACCTTTAAAGTATATAGACAAAAGTTGGCAATAATATCTCAAATAGTCATTATAGGGATCATCACTTTATAATTTAGTAATTTTGCCAACTTATCCCAATTCTTCTCCCCCTAAGTTGGTAAAATTTTCAAATATAGGGGCATCATATTCTTAACCAACTTAGTGTATAATTTCATGTGCAAAAATATTTCATCTAATAAAAGANGCAAAAATATTTCACCTAATAGAAGATTTATTAACAAATTTCATCGCTTAGAAGAGATATATTCAACAAACTATTTGTCTCTTCTGTAGAACAATATTAATCAATGAAAACCACCTCTTCTCTAACTTGTGATATACATCACACATGTGTTTATAAATTCATCATAAATTGTTCTCTTCTAGAGATTAATGACAATGGGGAGACAATTATTGTGCAGTTGTCGGTTTATTCTTGTGTGCTGACATTCAACAGCCCCAATAAAAAAAATGATTGTTATATAAACATAATCATGACTTAGCTTATACGCATGTAACTCCACTCAATGATGATCTTATGGATTGCCAATGACTTTGAGTATGAGTAACTTACTCAAAGTGTTAACATACAAGGTGATTTGGTAAGCTTTTAGTCACCTAATAAGCCGACAAAATAGACTATTAAGGCCACTATTTGTCCAGTGAACTTCATGGCCTTCACTCATTACCCATATCTATGCATCCATGAAGTTCTGCTGTAACACAACAACTATAACATTTCTGTTATCTTAAACTTAATTCTTAAAATCACAGCCAAATCCATATAGCTATTCAATTTTTGGGGCGTTTTAATTATGTCTTGCCATTCAAAACATTTCACATATCTAACATGAGAGAGCGTCAGCACATTATTTCATATCAAATTGAAACTTCAAATTTTCATTACGGGTGATTATACAATAAACCTGGATGGCCTAATTGAATTATCACATCCAATCACTTTCTAAATTCTGGTCAGTTTTCAACAATAGGTGATCACTTTATTATGCCTACTCCATGCATGGCCATGATGATTAATATGATGTGATATAAGAACACTATCAAGTGTTTCTTTCTATACTTGGCAAGACTAATACTTTATGCAACAATCATTATTCATACTCTGCTAGAGCATTGATTATTATTATCATGATACATGTTAATTAAGTTGGACCTATCTACTCTTCTAGAGTATTTTATATAATCTTGGCACATATCAATTTTACGAAACATGAATATATTCTAATGAAAAATTCATCATAACGTATTATTTTCTTTCATATTCAACGATAATTTTGTTCATAACTCAATAGTCTACCACGTTTCAGGCTTAATCTATGTTCATGAGCAACTTGTGTTGTCCTTCTGCGACAACATTAATTTTAATTAGGGCACTTATGATTGATTTATAATCAATTACATTCTAAATCATTCATATCCATCTTCAGGATGGTATCATTATTCTAAACATTTAACTATCTTGGTTCCATCTCTATTGTATAAATCATTATATGTACCAAACTAACCATCAATGTATTTTATAATTCATGGAATAAATGTTATCTCCCCCTAATCCTTGCATATGGGGGCATGAAATTAGTCCAACAACCTTTAAATTTCCATATATCACTTAAGCTATAATAATATTTTGGCAATGTCATGTATCAAGTAAAATAAAATATTGTTACCAAACTATAACATGTTCCTCTTGCCCAAATATTCTTTTTGATGAAAATCCTCAAAAGTATGGGCATAATAGATACATTTTCAACTTAGTTGCTCATAATGTCATACTCAATTTCTTAAACTCATAAAACTTTTCCTTCCTAATAGAACATTATGTATTCATGTTTGCAGTTCGTTCTTATGAACTTTTTATGAATTATATGAAGATAAATATCATACTAACAAGCTCATCAGCTTATACCAACATATATGCAATTTCTCATTCACTTCTGGCAATAAGGGAATCTAATTAGTTATTTTCTCACTGATAGTTTGACATTGAGAATATTTACCAGGAAGTCAATGTCTCAACTATTCAAAATCTTTGAATATTATTCTCATATGATATTGTGTAGACAAAACATAGTTGTTTTATGAATGATGGGATATCTTAGGGTACTGTAGCTATAGGANGGATATCTAAGGGTACTGTAGCTATAGGAACTTCTCAGTCATGAAAATATCATCATATTATTCTTGACTATTCTTGACCTTTTATAAATTTAAGGAACATTATTTTCATATGTATAATTATTTTTCATATATAATTCCAAGAACTTTGGGTCCAAAAGTACATGTATCTATGTAATTTATTAATTTTGCCAATTATAAACCATCTTACTTTATATAAATAAAAATATTAGTAGTCTTTCCAAATTCGTAAAAGGTCATAAGTTCATCCTCAAAATTGTCTTTAAATAAGTATTCACATGATCAATTAAAATATGATTTCATGCATGTACTATTATTCTCACAAATTGTACCAAGAACATCACAATCATCAAAGAATTGAATATAAAATCATTTGTACGTGTTAAACAGAGGCCATAAAATTATTGGAATTAACAATGGTAAAAAGAAATCAAACAATTACTTTCATAGATTACAAAGCCTACACATAGAACGAGCATGCATGTAAGGACTACATAAGCAACACTAGAATTAATGATGCAACGAACACGGATATACATGATAAAATCAATTTCAACAATTTATTTACGGAATAATAGGCTAAAATTCATGGGTTTAAGAAATCTAAAAACCATTGATGTAAGGCTAAATGTGAGACTTTCATGAATTGTATAAATATAGAAGCACACTTAAAAGAAACAGTTATTGCTTAATCCCACTATCAAAACAATAAAACGTATAACTTATACTAAAAACACGAAAACCTATACATATTATCATATATTAAGAGCTCTGATCTATCCACTCAAACTAATGAACTTTAATTTGCAGCTTTGCTTTGTAAATTATATAAATAATCTATGGAATCTATTTTATAATTGATTCAATATCAATTATCAAACAATAATATTAGCGTAGACGAGCATTTTTAATGAAAAGCTTATCACCCACCATGGTTTATTTTATTTTATTACATACATATATATAGTGTTTCGTGAATTTGTCTATACAGTATATATGTATTAAGTAAATTTGTCATTGTTGATTACTTGAATCATTTCTCAGTAAATTCGTGGCATATATACATTTATTACACTATATAATAGTTCCTAATTTGCAATATTATTTTGATATAGTAAATTATGTTAAACCTAGCAAAACTTGAATTTGCGGCCCTTGATATTACTGGAAAGAATTATTTGTCTTGGGTATTGGATGCTGAAATTCAACTAGATGCAAAAGGTCTTGGAAAAACTATCAAAGCAGGAAATCAAGAAAACAGTCAAGACAAAGCTAAAGCTATGATATTCCTTCGCCATCACCTTCATGAGGCCCTTAAGACTGAATATTTAACTGTGAAAGACCCAATGGTGCTTTGGAATAATTTAAAGGAAAGGTACGACCACCAGAAAAACGTTATCCTCCCTCAAGCTCGTTATGAATGGCTTAATTTAAGATTACAAGATTTTAAATCAGTAAGTGAGTATAACTCAGCCATGTTTAGAATCACTTCTAAATTGAAATTATGTGGAGAAAAAATAACTGATGAGGATATGTTGGAAAAGACATATACCACTTTTCACAAGGATATGTCTTAAGGGCCTCATGAAGGTGATGGCGAAGGAATATCATAGCTTTAGGTTTGTCTTGACTGTTTTCTTGATTTCCTGCTTTGATAGTTTTTCCAAGACCTTTTGCATCTAGATGAATTTCAGCATCCAATACCCAAGACACTTAATTCTTTCCAGTAATATCAAGGGCCGCAAATTCAAGTTTTGCTAGGTTTGACAAATTTACTATATCAAAATAATATTGCAAATTAGGAACTATTATATAGTGTAATAAATGTATATTTGCCACGAATTCACTGTTAAATGAGTCAAGTAATCAACAATGACGAATTTACATAATACATATATACTGTATAGACAAATTCACGAAACACTATATATATATATGTAATAAAATAAAATAAACCATGGTGGGTGATAAGCTTTGCATTAAAAATACTCGTCTACGCTAATATTATTGTTTGATAATTCATATTGATAAAAATGAATGCTTAACACTTAATTTATATAAAGATGGAAATCCTAATCCTAGTGAAATTATAATAAAGCATAAACTCCTAATTATACTAGTAGACAAGATAATGACTAGAGTCCTTACTCCACATGTACCAATATAATGAATGATAAACTAACTAATTGTATGTTGTTAACCAATTTATACTGTCAATAGCCATATATATAATAATAATAATTAATCCACATATGATTGCCTCTTTATCATTGAACTTTATCAATAGCCATATAAAATAATAATAAAAAAAATCAAAATCATTGAACAAAACACAAAACAATAACAACAATTATATCAGCAATCTCTAATTATTATAATACTTATACTCAAGACTCTATTAACCTAATAATATCGTGATATTAATTATATTTTATTTGATTACACTCTATAGCGACACAAGACTAATAGTTCTAAATCATCTAAATCAATCAATGATACATATTTACTAAATTCGCATCATTTAGATTACATATATAATTAAATAATTAACATATTTTATATTACATATTAAATACATCTATCATTAGCATATATAAATATTATATCTTATCATATTAGCACTACACTATATATATATTCTAATATACAATAAATTATCATACTACAAATACTATTAATTAAAATAATTTTATATGCTAATAATCTAGACATATTATATATACTATTAAACTACTATAAATCAAACGATTTCAACATACATACAAATCTCTTTTCAGTACATCATATTAAAATAATTCACAAATCATCATATAAACACTATAATTATATTAAAAATACATTATACAAAACTATATATTCAAATCATCTTAATAAACACACAAAACTTATAACTATATATACTACTAATATTATTAGCCAAACATCTATTTCATTACACACATATTTATATATTACATTTAATTACTAATATACAGATATAACTATTTTTTTTTATTAACGATATTACTCTATCATATCACATATTTTACTATACTATTATCTATACTATATTTTATATTATATAACACTAGTATAACACACATACTATTTCTTTCAAAGACAATTCATATACTATCCATTGTTTGTAATTTACTAATTACCAATATAAAATTTAATTGTTTTTATAAACATACAGCACAATGTAGATATACTACACACGACTTAACAACAATATACACAATGGTACAATTTATATGAACGAATATTAAATATTTATACATGTATTCATTATATATACACAGTAATCGGCAATTTTCAAATAATTATTTTTTGAATATATAGTTTAAGTGTTAAGCATTACTTATCAAACATGAATACATAATGTTCTATTAGGAAGGAAAAGTTTTATGAGTTTAAGAAATTGAGTATGACATTATGAGCAACTAAGTTGAAAATGTATCTATTATGCCCATACTTTTGAGGATTTTCATCAAAAAGAATATTTGGGCAAGAGGAACATGTTATAGTTTGGTAACAATATTTTATTTTACTTGATACATGACATTGCCAAAACATTGCCAAAATACATGACATAATTTACTATATCAAAATAATATTGCAAATTAGGAACTATTATATAGTGTAATAAATGTATATATGCCACGAATTTACTGATAAGTTAGTCAAGTAATCAACAATGACAAATTTACTTAATACGTATATACTGTATAGACAAATTCACGAAACACTATATATATATATATGTAATAAAATAAAATAAACCATGGTGGGTGATAAGCTTTGCATTAAAAATACTCATCTACGCTAATATTATTGTTTGATAATTCATATTGATAAAAATGAATGCTTAACACTTAATTCATATTGATTACAAGAAAATAACTAATTAGATTCCCTTATTGCCAGAAGTGAATGAGAAATTGCATATATGTTGGTATAAGCTGATGAGCTTGTTAGTATGATATTTATCTTCATATAATTCATAAAAAGTTCATAAGAACGAACTGCAAACATGAATACATAATGTTCTATTAGGAAGGAAAAGTTTTATGAGTTTAAGAAATTGAGTATGACATTATGAGCAACTAAGTTGAAAATGTATCTATTATGCCCATACTTTTGAGGATTTTCATCAAAAAGAATATTTGGGCAAGCGGAACATGTTATATTTTGGTAACAATATTTTATTTTACTTGATACATGACATTGCCAAAATATTATTATGGCTTAAGTGGTATATGAAAATTTAAAGGTTGTTGGACTAATTTCATGCCCCCATATGCAAGGATTAGGGGGAGATAACATCAAGATGGCATATCAAGATACATATTCGTCCACCATAAAACAAGTAGTTATTATTATCTATGATAATGTTTTATAGGAAGTATATATTAGTTTGAACTATAGAAGCATTATATACTCTAACATTATTACTCTAGCATCCAGTTTTCAGAGAAGTAGTGATTTGTATATAAGTATGAATGAAATTAATTAGAATAAGTACAAATAGGAAAGGAGAATAAACTGCATCAACGAGTATAAATTAAACCAAAGCTTGAATTTAATTAACAATTATATAATTAGGAATAATGACTTACGGAATACAAAAACACATATGGAGCCGGAGAATCATATAATCATATATATCAAGTAATAACATTCCTATTTCCAGTAATCGAAATATAAAATCAAGAGGAACAAAAAAAACATATTGTTGTCAAATCTAAGTATTAAATTAACTTGAATCAATTAAACTAAGGAGAAACTTGGAAAAATAATAATACAACGACATTTGTCGTTAACTGATCTAGTCGTATACTCCAATAGTAATTACTTCCATGAAAAAACAAGAAGAAGAATACCACACCTTACTTCCCAACTTCAATATTATTTCCAACTCTTTCTCCTTCATTAATCGGAGCAACAAGTGGGGAATGGTGATAATTCGATTTTATTGAGTTAATTACTCAATTTCAATCTTCAAAGGTACAAATTAAACTCACGAATTTAATTTAGGTTTAGTTTAAACAATTTTTAATTGTTCAATTGTTATCTGCTGTAAGTTTAAATTGCATGCATTTGTAGTATAAAGTCTATGCTTTTTTTGTAAATATATAAAGTCATAAAACATAAATCTTTGATGATGGAACTTTTGCAGAAAAATTTCAATAATCTCACAGCAAAACTCATCAACAATTATCCATTACAAAATCGGTCAAATAGAAGAAGATTTTCATTTTTTTTTTCATTTTTTGTTTTTGTTTTACAAGAAACCCGAGAATTCAATTTAGTTAATAAGAAACAAAATTAATATTTGAAGAACGGAAACATTTTTTTATTTATTAAATTAACGATTAAGGAAGAAAATAAGTCACTGAAATTATACACCATGAGCTTACCTTATAAATCTGATTGGGTGAATACGCCAATTAATCAATCCAAGTTAGACTCTTCGTGCTGATAACGTGTTATAGAAAATACAGTCTTTGTAGAGAGAATTATAAGAATAGATGTGTATATCTCATTCAACTATAATACCATATATATATATACAAAGTGGGTAGGGTTTCTTGTACAGTAAACCCTAGTATATAGAATATTCTAGATTATACAATAATAAGTATAATGGACATCCACCTTAATATATATATTATATAACACTTTTTTTCTTTTACTTTGTCCCACATTGATAAAATAGTGGTTTAATACTTAATTTATATACTCCATTGTTCCTTAAGAATGTGTTTCGATCCTTTAGATAAGGGACAAGGAGATGCACACTGGTCGGGTCGAGATCAAGTGAGTTAGCACTGTCGGTTTGGTTAAAAAATCGATGTAACTAACTGTAACCGTTAAAACTAAAAATGTAAATCTGAAATTGAACTGTAACTGAACTGAAAATTATCTGATTTGGAAAAATCCGAAAACATGTAACTGAAAATCTGTAATTGAAACTGAACTGTTTAACTGAAAAGAATTTTTCTTAAATTAGACAAATATTGATTGAAATTAATTACTTAATTAGATATTCGTAAATTGCATTTTTCATTCAAAATTCAAATGTTAATGAGATGTTCCAAATTTTATTTTAAATGTTGTATTTATCACCCAATTTCACTAAATTTATGGAACTATAACTCTTTCATATATTCCATCGATCCAATTTCACCAGTAGATAGTTAGGAAAAAATATATATTAATTAAATCAATAAACTTAACGGTTAAAAAAATCCACATTCGATAATCACTTTATTTCAATTAAACTAGCAATTTTATACTTGTATTTTTTAACAATCATTAAAATACACAATCACTTGTATATTGCATATCATCAATATTAAATACTAAATATAAGACAAGTGTTCCATCTTTAATACTTCATAATAATTTATGTTTATATTGTTTACAAACACCTAAACGATTTGCTTAAAAATGCAATTGAAGCTATTACGATTCGTTTGTTATAAAAAGTAACTATTATCGTTCAATTATATAAACACGGTTTTAATAACAAGTAATCTCAACCTAATAAGTAGCTAAGTAAGTAAGTAACCATTATTGCTTAGTCAAGTAAGTATCAATATTTAAATAAGTAACCATGCATAATATTATTAATAATTAACATGGGTATTAATAATGATTCACCGTCACTTTATTATTGAATAACCAACTAACCATTCCACTTTTAATTATTAACCATCAATATTTTAAAAAGTACTCCGTAACATATAAGTAAAAAAACTCGATTTCAAATACATTATTAATAATATTAACCTCTATATTTTAAAGAAGTAACCATAAATCAGTATTCAAATGGGTAATTATACAATTCAAAAAGTTAACTATTGTAATTCACATAAGTAAGAAGTTGTTCAAATAGGTATAAAATGTGAGTAACCATCATTGTTCCAATATGTAACCATAATTATTCTACTAAATAACCCTTGCAGTGGAACCTAGAATAAAAGAACGATTTTCACATGCATGGTTGCACCATTATTTGACGGTGCAACCTGGTGCATAGAAGACAAGCCTTTCAATGAAACGATCACTCATGCAGTTGTATTGGTCAAAGATCATTCTATGTTGTCGAGACTCAAGGGCAATTTAACTGTAAAACTAGTATCTTAAAAACTTATAATGGATCTAAAATATCTAAAACAAATATTTGAACTGAAAATATCTCATCGCTTGAAATAAAGTCAGTTACACGAAAACGTCCGAACTGAAATATCTGAACCAAAAATATCTGAACTGCAACTAACTGAACTGCAACCAACTGAATCTGAAACCAACTGTGGCAATCTGAAACTGAATTGAATTGTTTTTTGTTTATCTGTTTGGCTATAAACTGAAACCAACTGTAACTGAACTGATTTGATTTGAAAACGCAACAACCTAAAACTGAATTGATATGAAATCAAAGTTATCTGAACCAAACTAAAATGAAGTAAAAAATAATTTAATTATCTGAACTGAAATGAACCAAACTGATTGGTTGAGACCAGAACTGAACTGATTAACTGAACTGACAGTGCTAAAGTGAGTGATGCTATGCGGGTGTGGGTGTACGTGTGGTAGTAAAAGTGATAATATTATTAAACATTAAAATTTTGCTAATGTTTCTCTCTTATTTGCGAAAGCAAATTATTGCCATTTGTTTTCTTGCACTAAATTTTGTGTTCTGTAAGCCGGTATCCACTTTAATTGGACTACCTTCTTTCTCATTTGGACACACAGAGTCCGAAACACTCATCTTTCTCTCAAAAATAGAAACACTTGTTGGGCACTGCCTTTTGGAGGTCTCAATTCATTCCTTTGCAATATTGTGTACTATTATTAATGTTATTATTTACAAAAGAATTTTATCCTGCCCGTTACAAATGATACTTTCCCTCCATCCAAGCCATGTATTTGTAACAGACAACGAGTTTGGCTTGTTACAAAAGGTGTATTCGTAATGGCAGATATGATGCCCGTTACCAATTGGGCGTTAAAATTAGAGTTTTTTCTACTAGTGTGTCATGTAACCTTGGTGGTTGATTGCCAAGAGGCCAAGTGTATTAGTGTGGGGAAAATTCAACTTGAGGACAGTGATACTTTGTCACATTACGACTCTATTATAATTCCAAACAAGCTTTTCTTAATTTTCATTAGCTTTTTCCAACATTATAAAGTCAAATTTGATATAATCTTTATCATGCCTAGTAACGAATACAGAAATTTTGCTGATACTGTCATTCCTTTGAATTCTATTATGCCTGCGAATCCTTTTATTCTTAATATGTCTAAAGTGGACCCTTTTGATGAAAAAAACTGTAAGATTGGGTCTGATAAAATGAAGTTTTTTCTTGGTTAAATTGGCGTTAATTATGCTCTTTTAGTTGATTATGCCCTAAATGATTCTACTAGGGATTTTGCTAATGATAATAATATAAATCCTGTTGGGGAATGATTTGAAACTACATATTTACTTAGGATATGATTTTCGTAGAATGATTTTACATTTCATGATATCACCTCTCTACTTAGAAAAGACTATGTAGCATTTTCTTTTAGATAAATACTTAGAATATTATGCTTGCTAGAATAAATTTTATAAAGTGAATAGAAAGGTACTTAATCTAACACTATACATAATTTGTTGCTAATGACATAAATTAATAGCATTATGGATATAAGGAATGATAAACCACCAATTAATGGTGGATGGAGGGTAGATGCGCAATCCAATAGTAAAAGTCTATTTTACTTCAAAAAATTCATATTAATCATGAGAAAAATAATTATACATCCATACATTATATTTGAAACACCATATATGATTTAAATTAGTGAGTTGTCCCATACCGAAGAAAGGAGAGATGTTAAACTAGTTTATAGGCTTAGGAGCTACCTCTCCAATTGCAAATTGATTTTAAAATGGAACCTTATTGGGCTTGTGGACTAGTTTGTCTCTTCTCTTCCTTGATGGGTTACCCAAGCCTATTTATCTTAACATGAAATTTAACATGGTATCAAAGCCCAGATTATTTGGATCTCTTCTCTGAACTGGTTATTTGCCAAGCCATTACTCTACCTATTGCCAATTGGTTTTAGGATGGAACACCTTGGACTAGTTTGACTCTTTACTTCCTTGTTGAATTACCCAGACCCATTTGTCTTAATATCAAATTTAACAAAACGTACTTATGCCTTGTTCTTCGTATCTTTATTTTACTTAATTTTTGTAAAAATAAGTTTAGTTCAGCAAAAATCAGTTTTAATCCTTACTAAAAAGTTAATAATTTCAGTAAAGATAAAAGTTCAGTTTGGGAAATATAGGTTTAATTCAGTAAAAATATTTTAGATTAGTAAAAGTAAGTTCAAATTAGCAAAAATAAGTTCAATTTAGCAGAAATATGTTGACAAGAATAGGGCATTGGTCCAACTAATTTATTTAATTATCCTTATCATTGGACACAATAGTCCTCCAATAATTAGTGAATCATTCCCCAATTGATAAAGTTTAACAGTGGTAGAAGCCCTTTGAAGTATGATAAATGGATATTTGCCAATTTGTTATTCGTGTTGTTGTTGCAAATGTGATATTCTTAAGAAATGTGGGTGTTATAAGGTACATATTTAATTGAAAAGATAAAAAAAAATGGAATAGAGAAAATATCAATTAGTATTTGGAAACAAAATCTTTAATTCAGAAAGTAAACAGAAAACTTGTGATATGTGTTGTGGAGTAGAAAATCACTCATGAAGTGGGTAGAATAGTTCCAATTATGCTAGCTAATTTGATATTAATAAAGTTCTCAACTAATTAAATTGCTAAAATAGTATTGGAAGACATAAGTTATCAAAATATATAACCAATTTTATTAATCAACACAACAACTATAACAACAATCTTGAATATACAATACCAACAACAAAGTTGTACGTGTATGGCTGGATATGAAACACTTTTCAACTCAATTTTATTTTTGTTGAAAAAAAGCAACCCATTTTCGCTTGAAAGGTGTTTATCATCCAACCAAACTTGTATCAACCTAAAAGCTAGCCTTCTTCTCTCTTCAATTTTGTTGTTTAGAAGAACAATGAACTTGGTACCTTGCTCCACTTCCTAAACCAATTAAAGCAAGGACAAGGATCAAAATTATAATAATGACGTTGTTTTTCAAATAGTTAAACATGGTGATTAACAATAATGAGGAATTAAAACGAAAAAAATTGTAGTAATTTGAGTTTGTAATAATTTTTTTTTTTTTTTAAATTTCTTGATAGAAAAGGGTTGTGGTAAAAGCATATGTATTTATACACATATACATGAATACATCTACTTAGTTTGTAACGTTTATTTGTTAGAAAAAAGTTTAGAAGATGGACAAAAAGAGAAGTCAAGTAAACAAAATTAATGAGGTGCACCGGTTTTTTTTGGCAGTCAACAAACATTATATTTCATTTTTTAAAGTAGAAAAAACTTGAGTCAAATAAATATTTGCAAGTCCAAGGATGTCATATGAAAGTAAAAGGTAATATGTGTTCCTACAAAATTTCAAGTCAAAGTCAACGACAAGCAATTAAGTAAATCAATTATATTTTATTAATAATTTGGATATGGGTATAATCTCTGTTAACAGTTTATAGAAAATAGATTAAGTCTTCTGATTCTGTTCCACTGCTAGGATGACACTTGTCGACGTCAACCAAATCTAACAGTTTCTGACGTCAACCAAAGGTGACACCTGTCGACGTCAACCAAAGATGACACCTGCTATTGTCAAGCAAATTTGAGTGAGGGTTGACCAGCTTCAATGTCACTTTGAATGTGTTTGAGTATCCCTGAACAATCGGCACAATTTTGTAGTGCTTATTGATTGCTGACAGAGAGAGTTTGTAAATTCTTTGGAATGTCTTTGATTGACTTTTTTTTTCCAATGAATTCCCCTCCACCTTTGAGGTGATGATGGGTATTTATAGGAGATTTTGACCTCCATCTTGGACCCGGAGAAGTGGGCTTGGACTCTTCTGATGACTTGGAAGTTTTGTAGTCTTTTTGGCCCAATAAACATTTTAGTTGGACTAACAATATAGTCGGCCCAAATAATGTAATTATGACCCAAATTATTTAATTAATTTGGATATTTTAATTTAAAGGGCTAAATTAATTATATTGAGCAAATACTTATTTTATTTAACTCAAAAAATTAATTTATTTTAATTTTGACACTTTAATAAATTTTTGGTGTCTACAAATTACCCCCTCGAGACTGTGTCACGTACACGATCTTGAGTGTTTACTCGTGACAGGGTCTCGATGTGTTTGACTTGGAAGTCTCTCTCTCTTTTTTTTCTTTTTAATCTACGTCACGTACATATGCTGAAGTGTTTGCTCGTGACTAGGTGTCTACCTCACATACATAATTTGAAGTATTTTGATCGTCAGTCAGTCATATGCACGACATGAAGTCTTCAGTTGTAAGTGGATCGCTTGTCTTGCAAGTCATAAAAAAAGATTTGTCATATCAAAGTTGAAGGATATGATCTTTGTCAACCCAAAATCGATCCGTAAAAGATATATTTATCCATATATTTCCTTAAATGATAAAATTTGATCTTTTTTTTACGATACAATACGTAGGATTTTATTTGCTTAACCGCCTAAGCTTATGTATTTAAATCAATCCAAAGGTTGTACGTGGCCATAATCATCACTTCTCCAAGTATCATGCAGCCCTTTAATAATCCTAATTCACATTGCTACTGATCACTTTGCTCCCTTCTCCCTTTCTCGCAGAATTACGAGCTCCCTACTAAAGGTAAGCCTTCTGACTTTTCTTTCCTTTTCTTTATTTTTCTTTTTTTTTTACTTTATTTAATTAATGATTAACTACCCTTATTGCTAGTTCACTTCCTCCACTTTAACTAGTCCCCTTTGATACTGAAACTGTTGTGTAGCTAGCCTTTGACTTATTTTTTGCTTCTTCCAGGGTTGGCTTTGATGTACTGTGTTTGATGATGTTCTTTTTTCGCAAATAATGGTACAACACAACTCAATGTGCTTGAGCTTTTGATCACGCCAACTATTACCCTTTGTAGAAGATCTTTACTCCTATCGTCATCACCAAGGCTCCGCACTCCTATTTACATCTTATGCATACGAGTATAATTTCTCCCTCCCGAAGTCGAGAATTTGTTGCACCTTCCTCTTAATTGAGATATATATCAATATACTCCAAACCACAAGGCTATTTAATAGCGTATTCTCGACTGCCGTCAACTGTCGTTAGGAATTAGGCTGGGTATGCTAATCTTTTTTTTTTAGTTACTTCTTCGTTATATTTGATGTTTGACTTGGATTTGGTGTATGTATAGTGATATTGTAGTGATACCTTCCCATATTACTCTATTTCTATTTAATTTCTTGATGAATGTAGCAATTGACATGGCTTAGGATTGAATGATACTCTGTTTAAACCCGCGATGTTGAAACCTTGTCGCCCCGTCTTCCTTAGTTGAGATAGGTACTCAATAAAACAAATTTTACTTAGCCGTTAAACTTTTAGCCGAAATATCACGTCCAATATACCTTCTTGAACGTTTAAATAAGCAACTGCCTTCTCTAAATTGATGCTCTATTTTGACTTCGTGCCGAACCCAAAACTACAATCTCAATTTTTTCTTCTATAATGGGAAAACTTAAGGGGGGTTCTTGGGTTAGCAGAATTATCACTTTCCTTAGCTCTTCTTTGATCTCTATGCACCCTCTGACCTCTCTTGATTTTATTTCACTTTTTTTTATTTATTCGCATAATATGCATGGGATTGGATTTTGATGTGCTAATTCGTGACTAACTAACCTATACTACTTTATTTTCTTTTTCTTGACAAGTACAGGAGCAAATACAAGCCTTGCTAATCTAATTTGATACTACTCTGTTTTGATCTCGTGTCGATTTCGGAATTCCGCGACACCCTCCATAGTTGAAGTAACCATTTATAAATTACACGCTTATTGCATTGTCCATTCTTGATAATAACTCATCTTAATGATATCCTCTTGAATGCTTAAGTATCCCTGTTGAATCAATACTATGTTATTTTTTTATCTTCTTACCGAAGCTACGAACTTGGGCTCTTCCTTGATGATTACCTCTGTCTTTGTAACTTTTGGCTCTGGCTTTTGGTTAGTCATATGAACTTGCATTACCCACTCATGCATTACCCACTAATTAGGATAATAATTTTACTTAACATGACCCTCCACATGCACATCTTCGAAGCAAAAGTTACCCAATGCTCATGTAGATTTATGTACATGCTCTCTTTATTGTACAAACTACACATATCACTACACCAGTACCATTATACTTAATTAATTTAGCACCTTGATATTATATGTATATATATATATGTATACATATATATTTTGTTTCATTCGCATGCAAATCATTGAGTACTTAATGCATTACCCTTTATGTCTTTCATACCTTAAAGTAGCCATTAACATAGTAATTAGGATGACTTTCATACATATGATTTGCTTGACCTTCTTATAGTATAGTAGCATTGCATCCCTTTTGTTTGATCATCCTATAAATTCATCAGACCCCTTGGTTTATTTGATGAGTTGTGCATGCCTCTTTTGACGCTAGTTCATTATTTTCCTCTGTCATTTTAAGTAGTAGTGGGCTAGTGGATCAATAGCATTAGAGACTTTGGGAGGTACAATTGATTTTATCGACCCCTTGGGCTTACTCCAAGTATTCCAAGTGATCGAGGTACTTCATTCCATTCCAATCTCTTCTTTCTCTTTATTTAAGCACACTATAGTTTGCATTTTTTTTAGGTGCATGCATTTGTATGTCTTTGCAGTTCAGTCACCATAGTGAGAGTTATCATGATGTGTTGTCAGGGATGTCGGACCCAACTAGGCTACGCCAGTGTGTCTGACATTCTAATGATGATTGTACTTTGAAGAATTGGAGGGTGATCAACGACTGTCGTGACAAGTCATTAGTGACAGTGAACATTGTCAAGGGTGTCAGACCCAACTAGGCTACGCCAGTGTGTCTGACATTCTAATGATGGTTGCCCCCTTTTTTGAAGAGCCGAAGAACTGTCAGCAACCCTGGACCAGACTAACTCCTTTTTTTTTTTTTCTTAACACATTCTACTCCAACGCTCCTTATGTCATCATTTAACTTCCTCCTTTTTTTTTGTAGGATGGTACTTTTGAAGGAATTCAAAAAGAAGGATCAATTCAAGGATGTGGAGCACCACTTCCTTTCTGTAGTCAATCATGTAGATGATGATGCTTCAATGGGCACCTATTTTGCCATTGAGAAATCACTTCGTCGCCCAAATGGTGTCAAGTCATCAATTCAGCAAAAGAATTTTTTGAGTGACATGTCGAAACCAGTGTCAAGCGAACATAACCTGTCGTCTACTGCTCACATCCTCTCTAGCACCCTCCGAGACTACAATGAACCCATCACTCAATTTCCTTTACTTGGGCGTCGAATAATTTCTGGTTTGACACAATGGGGATCATCTAGTAGTCTTAAGGTTCCAGGCGAAGCAATTTTCGTTGAAGGGTAGTGGGAATGGATTGAAGATGTTCTCTCTCATTCCGGGGATATCCTTGATTCATGTTCCATTCGTTCAGCTGTTTATGCCTCACTTTATTCTTATGCTAGAGATTCTAGTATCTTTCGGGCTTTTTGTGAAAGTTGGTGCCCAACCACCAATACATTGCATACCATCACTGGAGAGTGTTCCATCTCACTGTGGGATCTTCACAAGCTTGGGGGGTTGCCTCTTGTGGGGGATATATATGATGAGACCGTACCTGATTTAGCTACTCTTACTTCAAAGGATAAGAGTAGAACTCGTTTCATATCCAGAGCTTGTGACTTTCTGTTCATGGCCTACCATCATATTGCCAAACGTGACAACTCAGACGGATGGGTAACTGCGAAGCAATGGATTGATTTTTGGTTCAGAAAACCAAGAGTTTACAAGCCACCTAATAGAAGAAAGAGATATGTCGACAGCCGTCCTAAGACTTCTCAAGATCCAAGTGGTAACATTAATGTTGTGGCAACTGGGTCCATCGTATGGATACAAGAAGAATGCGACATGTTTGATTTACTTGGAGTTACCGGTAACCTGAGGAGGGAGGTTACTTATGTTGCGGCCTTCTTGTCATGTTGGTTGTGTGTCTTTGCACTTCCTAGTTCACAAAACAGAGTCATCAGACCGAGTACCTTTGAGACGTCTACCCTAATGGCGCGAGGTGTAACTTTTAGTTTAGCTGCACCAGTGCTTGCCAGCATTTATTGTGGACTTAACCATATCGCCAATTCTAAATCCCCCTCTCACACTGATTGTTACTTTCCTGCTCACTATGTGTATGGATGGTTGGCATTCTACTTTCAAACTCATCATGAACTTGAACCTGCTCCCCCAGGTCCTCCGATGGTGGCATTTTCAGGAGCTCAAGGGTCAAAATATTTTCATAGGGATGCGGCATGTGAGCTCATACATGAGGGGCGCACCATAAATATTGGTTGCACCATGCTTAATAGGAATCGCCATGAAGTTTTATATGACAACGGTACCTTAGAGATTCCAAAACTTGGCTATCTTATGTCTATGCGCTCTAGTTGCCTTGTTCTAAGACTGAGTAGGAACTTCCACGTGGAGCCTTACATGCCTCATCGGTTTGGTAGGCAATTTGGTTTTTGTCAAGCAGTCCCTGGTGTGCTTCGGCGCTGTCATCGTAATCGTGACGCGACATATTTGGAGGCCCTGGAATATTGGCATCTCTTGCTTTACAAAGGTAGTCAATCGCGCTTATTTGCTCCAAGTCATTCTCTAGATTGGCGTGATTTGACAACCCGTAATTTCAAGGCATGGTGGGCAAAGCTGAATGTAACAGATCTAAGGGAGAATGTCAACGCTCTTCTTTCAGTTGTCGACAATAAATCTTCCAAGGCCCCTGTTGGAACAACGCCACACAAGGTACCAAAGGTCAGTCAATGTAAAATCCACAATACACCTCGAGAGCGCACCAATGACAATCTTGTTGTACATATCTCATCATCCAAGGATAAATCCAATCGAGATCGAACTGGTACCCATGATGGTGATAGCATTAGTGATGCTGGATCTGATGTTGATTTTAAGCACAAACGTCAAAGTAAAAGGTCACTAACCATAAATGACACGGAATATGACGCTTTGGACATCGACGGTTTCTTTGATGATGTCCCCGAACCTTCTCAACATGTGACTAGATTGAACTTATTGGTACTTCATTTTTTTTTCTTTTTTATTTCTTTTTTTTTTACTAATTTATTTATCTATTTCATTTAGAAGGGAGATCTTGAGCTAGAAGTGACAAAACAGATCAACATTGATAACTCTCTTATTGATGAGGCTAATGGTTCTCAACCATTAGTTGACCCTGCGTCAAATCCTAGGAGAGGGAAGGAATTGTGTGTAATGGGAGACTTGCTAGGCAATAAACATTCGAGTTCCCTCACGAGTTCTCATAACACGATTGGCAATCCTTCACCTGAAGCTACTGTAGAAACATTGGAGATTCAATCTGAGGCCACAGGCTCCCCTTCGATTCGTCCGACCGCTCCTTCATCCTCACCTACATCCAACCACCAACTCACTGCTTCATCTCGCAAACTGTTTAATGGTGCAATCAAGTCATTTGGTGTAGAGCTGCTTACAGTCCTTAAAGGAACCCCTTTCCATGAAGTCTCAAAAATGCGGAAGGAAGCTTCAGTTATTTATGAGGGCATTGAAGGACTAAAGGGAGATCCCAAACCATTGAAGCATCAAGTTGAGTCTTACATCACAGCTGTTGAATCTTTTCTCAAGTTACAAGATAATATTGCCACTCGTCAGCGCCCTGACCAAGTGGAGCATGCTAAACATATAATAGCTAAGGAAATTCAACAGTTTAAATCTGGAATTGCTGCATCACTGAAGAAAGAGAAAGAGTTGGAGATGGAAATTGAGGCTCTTCGTCTCAAATTGGAGGAAGAGAAAATTCTCGAACTTCTTTCGAGGATAAAGGGCAAGCTGCAGAGAAACGTGTAGCAGAACTGGAGGCTACTCCTATGTGGGATGCCGAAGCAATTAAGGAGTTTGAGGAACATAAGAGGCAGATACTTGACTACCAGTCCTCGATTACACCCACAACATGGATGAACATTGATTAGGCCTTGCACTGTTAATTTTGTTTATTTATTTGTTTTTGTTTTAGCCGTTCACAGTTTAGACTCTTGCGGGCCAGGAGATTTCTTTTTTAAACTTGCAGTTTATACTCTTACTTAGGAGATAGTTTTTTTTTTTTTTTTAACTTGCAGTTTATACTCTTGCTTAGGAGATAATTTTTTTTGAACTTGCAGTTTATACTCTTGCTTAAGAGATGTTTTTTTTTTTTTTGTTTTGAACTTGCAGTTTATACTCTTGCTTAGGAGATAGGTGTTCTTTTTTTTTATTGTTTTGGCTGAACTTGAGTTTTCATTCTTTCATCATATATCATCGAATGTCACATCACTTCTACTTACTCAAGCTGCCTACGTACCTGCAAGCAACAATGACATCGCTTTGCAAGATCAAGCCATACGTAGTTCTAGTAACAGCTTTTTTTGAGCTTTTACTACTATTCTTCAACAAACTTCACTTCAAGAGTAGTAGCGTTTAAGGAATTTGCCATTTATAGGACCGATGCGCAACCCATCACTGTCTACTATTTTGTAAGCTCCATTTGTATNGCAACCCATCACTGTCTACTATTTTGTAAGCTCTATTTGTATAGACTTCTCGTACCACATAAGGGCCATCCACTTAGATGTGAATTTGTTCCCAGTCTTGCGGGATGTAATTATAGGTCTTCTTACTGCCAGCACCATGTCCCCAACTTGGAAGGAACGAGGTTAACTTTTTTTATTAAAGGCCCGTGACATGCGAGCTTGGTAGCATTCTAAACTTTGTTGAGCCTGTAGCCTCTTTTCATCAAGTGCTTCTAACTCTGCTAATCGAAGCTTATCGCTTTCTTCATTGGTTAGGCCTTCTTGTATAGCAACTCGTAATGATGGGATTTGCAACTCCAATGGTAGGACAGGTTCCACACCATACACCAAAGCATATGGCGTTGCTTGTGTTGCAGTCTTATATGTTGTCCTGTATGCCCAAAGAGCTTCTCCAATCCGCTCATGCCAATCACGCTTAGTTTTTAACACTACTTTACTCAACAATTTACAAAGCGTTTTGTTAAAGGCTTCAGCTAGCCCATTTGCAGGAGCGTTGTACATTGACGACTTATGTTGGGTAAATTTGAACTTTTCACAGAGACTTGTCATCAACCTGTTGTAAAATGGTGTCCCATTGTCAGTGACAATTCGTTTTGGTACACCATATCTATAGATAATGTGAGTTCGAATGAAGTCAACCACATTTTCTTTCTTCACTTCACGAAGTTGAATTGCTTCAGCCCACTTGGAGAAATAGTCCGTTGCAGCCAAAATGTATGCATGGCCTGTGGACGACTTTGGAGTGATAGGTCCTACGACATCAAGTCCCCATGCTTCAAAGGGCCAAGAAGCCACTGTGGGATGTAATGGTTCTGGGGGTTGATGAATAAATTTGGCATGGAACTGACATGCTTCACATTTCTTCGTGTAATCCATGCAATCTTGTACCATTGTAGGACAGTATGTAGTACATTCTTTTGACATGATCATGCAACTTTGGGCCTGATTGATGAGCACCACAGATCTTTGAGTGAGCTTCTTCCATGATTTTTGTCGCTTCATCTTCTGCAAGGCACCTCAACCAAAGGCCATGAAAGGACCTTCGATAAAGTGTTTTCTTGTAGTATGTAAATCTAGGAGCTCAACGACGTA
>PYUH01000239.1:472097-483827 GCA_016808085.1 Suaeda aralocaspica | reverse complement strand
CTAGGAGCTCGACGACGTATCTCATTCCTGCGCTTTGGATCGCTTGGTAGCTTTCCATGTTCCAAATAAACTATAAGTGGTTGTTGCCAATCCTCCTTGTTAATTTGATAGACAAATATTGAATTGACCTCTTCATCACTCTCTTCCTCATCAAGCGACACAACCCATCGATTACACACAGGTACATTCATGGTCTCCTCTGCCCCCAGTGCCAAAGTGGCTGCAAGATTAGCAAGCGCGTCAGCCATCTTATTGGCACTTCTTGGAACATGTTCTAACTTAGTAGTTTCAAACTTGGCCAGTAGCTTCAAAGCACGCCTGTGGAGAGGGAGTAAGTCTTCTTTCTTGACTTCATATTCACCAGAAAGTTGACTTATTACCAATTGTGAGTCTCCAAAAATGTCCAAGTCCTTTATTCCCATTTCAATAGCCATTTGGAGGCCTATGATAAGAGCTTGGTACTCAGCCACATTATTTGAGCATAGTTGAGTCAAGACAAATGAATAAGTTAGCACATGCTTTTCGGGTGACAGTAGTATAACCCCTGCACCTGCTCCATCACGACGAGCTGCCCCATCGAAATACATTTGCCAAGGTGGTAAGACATCCACATAGAATACTCCTTCTCCTGGCAACTCATCATCCTTAAATTCCCATTCTGCGGGTACTGGATGATCTGCAAAGAATTCAGCTATTGCTTGTCCTTTAACAGCTTTTTGAGGGACAAAAATGATGTCATATTGTTTTAACAGAATGGCCCATTTTGCAAGTCGACCCGCGAGTACTGGTCTTGACAATATGTATTTGATTGGGTCTGCTTTTGAAACAATATGAACTGTATGAGCCTGCATCTAGTGTCTCAACTTTTGGATGGCAAAAACCAAAGCAAGACAAACTTTCTCAATGGGAGAGTAATTCATTTCTGCTCCTACCAAGGTTCTACTTAGGTAATACAGCGCAGTTTCTTTACCCTCTTCATTTTCTTGGGCACACATTGCCCCCAAGGATCGTTCTTGTGCGGCAATANAGATCGTTCTTGTGCGGCGATATAAAGGATAAGTGGCTTCCCTTTAATTGGTGCCCCCAGCACTAGAGGAGAAGACAAATAATTTTTTATACTTTGGAAAGCATTTTGACATGATCATCCCATTCAAATGGGGAACCCTTCTTCATGAGATTACTAAAAGGATGACATCTTCCGGCAAGATTAGAAATGAATCGTCGTATATAAGCAAGGCACCCTTGGAGGCCCCTCAGCTGCTTGAGATTCTTGGGTGGTGGCATTTCTTGGATCGCTTTGATCTTGGCTTGATCGATCTCAATGCCTCTATGTCTCACAATGAATCCTAGAAACTTTCCAGACGTGACGCCGAATGCACATTTAAGAGGATTCATTTTAAGGTGACATTTTCGCAATCGCGCAAACACTTTGCGAAGGTCTTCCAAATGGTCCTTCCTTCTTGTAGACTTAACCACTAAATCATCAACATAGCATTCCATGATTTTGTGCATCATATCTTCAAAAATCTTTTGCATGGCCCGTTGGTATGTAGCTCCAGCATTTTTTAGTCCAAAAGGCATGACTTTGTAGCAAAATATCCCTTTTGGAGTGCGAAAGGCAGTTGCCTCTTGGTCTTCGTTCGCCATTTGAATCTGATTGTATCCAGCTGTACAATCCATAAATGTCAAAGCCTCATGATCAGTAGTTGCATCGATCATGATTTCAGTGACTGGAAGAGGGAAGTCATCTTTTGGACATGCGTCATTCAAATCACGAAAGTCAACACAAATCCTCAACTGTCCATTTTTCTTCCTTACAGGAACTATATTTGCTATCCAAGTTGGGTACTTGACTTCGCGAATAAAGCCAGCATCTACGAGCCCTTTAACTTCACTCTCTATTTCAGGGATTAACTCTGGCCTGAACCTTCGCTGAGGTTGTTTCTTTGGGCTGACACCTTTCTTTATTGCCAAGCGATGTACCGCAACTTTTGGGTTGAGTCCTGGCATTTCTTTGTAACTCCAAGCGAAGACATCTTTATAATCAGACAACAGATTATAGTATTCTTGCTCCTCTTCTTGAGAGAGATGAGCACTAACATACACTGGTCGAGGATCTTCAGAACTCCCTAAGTTTAGCTCTTTCAAATTATCCACCGTGGCTTGCCCACCATCTTCCAATGTTTTGGGAGCTTCATCAGTTTCAACTTCTTCCTCTAAGTTAGAGAATTCTCGCACTGTAACGTGATGCGATGTAACAATTTGTCCTAACTCCTCACATGGTTCATCTTGCTTAAAGATGATAACAATCCGACCCTTGGCCTTTAGAGGCTGTCGTTTGGTGATATCAACCTCTTGCTTTCGTATCATCCTAGATGGAACGACACTCCTGACATCATACCTTCCTTTAACACGACTTTTCTTGGAATCATCTTCCTTAGCTTCATTAGCTTTACTCTTCAAACGACTAAAGACCGACTGTCGCGACGGCTTTTGAATCTTAGGTGTTGCACCAATCCTGTTAAAGACAGATGGCTTATCTCTTATGCATAAAGCTTTTGGAGATAAGATTTGATCATCGTTCTTTGCAACATCTTCGCGTTTGCCTAGCCTGTCAAATACAGAGGGGCGTGATTTGGGTCTTGATGGATCTACCGTATTAGATATAGAACCACGTGGTGGCATGTCATCGTCTTCACCCCTACCTTCATCCAATTCTGATGCTGTAATGTATTGCATGGAAGAAGTATTTGCCCTATGCCCGACAGTGATCTTGATAGGCTCGGACGATTCAAAACCGAGACCTGCCCTAGGCACATTTACTTTAACGCCATACTGCTGAAGCATCTTTTGCGTACCATTGAGTCTGTTTGCCTTAACTTCAACAACTTTTCCCATCGGCGTGGGATTTTCAAAGTCATACCCAGCTTTTGCCAATAGCTTATATGCTTTTGGGTCGAACTTGTCTTTATTGAGACCTTGGTTTTTGGAACTTTCGACCCACTTGAAAGTCATTGGCTTTTGACTTTGACTATCTTTAGACAATGGTAATACAACATCTTTGTCCTTTAATTCCTTAACCAAAGTTGTAGCCTTTTGATTTTGGCTATGCTTAACTTGAGCATCTTGACACAACACAAATAGTGATTCGCCTTCCTTGCGGTGCGACTTGGGTACGTAACGGAGAACCGGAGTTGTCACTGTCTTCTTTGGAAGAAAGCTTTCAACTTTTTCTTCGGCCTTCTCTTCCGGAAGAATTTGATGTTCAACAGGAGTTGACTTAGTGATTTTCACTAGTGTTGGAGCCTCAACCTTTGTTTTGTTTTCCTTTTTGCCTGTCGAAGCAATTTGAGATGGCAATATTTCAGACGAAGTTCCCTCATCACTCTCAAAGAACTTGGCATCCGCAAAGTAAGACTCTGCTCCAGTGAAGGGCTTGACATCTCCATTAATTTTCCTTACTCCTCCACGATAGTATTTTAAACACTGATGGAGGGTAGATGCAACCACACCATTTTCGTGCAGCCATGGGCGTCCAAGCAGCATTTTGTAAGAAGTTTTAGCATCAATCACATGAAAAAGAGTAGGTGTTGTCAAGTCACCCATGGTGAGATCGACACGAATTATGCCAATTGCACGCTGACTCTCCAAATTAAATCCTTGAATCACAATTCGACTTTGGGATAGTTCTGCTACTGTGATCCCTAATTCATTCATTGTGGACTTAGGCATGATGTTTACAGCCGACCCACCATCTACTAGAATACGACCGACCTTTTGACCCCGAACGAATCCTGTCATAAATAATGGACGGTTGTGGGGTTTAGATCCCATGAGCAAGTCATCATCAGTAAAGACTATGGCGCTATTACATGACGCGCATTTATCAGAATTTTCTTTGACTTCACCAACATGTTCCGCCCTGTCGGCATACAGCTATGGCTGCTGAAGTGCCAAAGCCAGTTGTTTACACATTTCTCTTGGCAAACGAAATATTTCCCTCCATCCCATGCGCGTGGGGAGAGCATCAAGGATAGCCGATATCTTCGGATCCGTCGACGACCCCGAATGTTGAAGGGTTAATTTAAGTGACACCTCATGCTCATTAACTTGTTCATCCTTCTTTTCTTCTTCTTCTTCATCATTTTCATGTTCCTTAACTTCAACTGATACTGTGTTGACAGTCACATAATTCAAGTACTCTTTGGGAAAAAATTCTTCTAAAGTTATGGGAGCAACAATTTCTTGTTTAAGCACTTCATCTTGCATCATTTTATGTTTTGTGACCCTTTTTGGTCCCCTCTTTGGACGCTTAGCAGTTTTATTTCTTTGTTGTCCTATAGTTTGGTAAGGGGGTTGTAAATTTGAAGTCATTTGCTTCTTAGTACACCTCCTTGTCACTAGGGTCCATCCTTCGTCATTGTCATCGTCGTTTGACACATACTTTTCAACATGTGTCTCCGTTTTACATTGAACATGGGATGGTCGGATTTGCAGCAAAACAGGCTCCAGAGACCCAAACTGTATTAATTCCAACTGAAGAGAAGGCTCATCAGTCACTACTGCAGCATGGTTAGTCCCTACAGCTTCATCGAGATCAAGCACAATCTTCTCTTCTTGAGCAAGACGCATGATCCTCTCCTTCAATGTAACACACTTTTCAATAGGGTGACTCACCAACCTGTGATATCGACAGTAGTTTGGATCCGATGTTTTATTCATTTCCTCAGGCCGCTTAGATTCAGGCAACTCAATTATCTTCTTTTCCAATAACTCATCCAGCATTCCAGACGAATCTGAGTCAGGGAACAGATACTTCTTTGCTTGTAACTCTTTCAAGGTTGGCTTATCGCCTCTGTATCTCTTGGGTAAGAAGTCTCCTTCTCCTCCTTAGCCTTTCCTGAGATTTTGATAGGAGAAGAAACGGTAGTGATCACCATTGACTCTTTTCTAGAGCTTTTGGAAGGTTTATCACCCTTTCTGAACTCTTTCTTTTCCTTCGTCTCAGATTTTTCTTTACTTTTATTTTTGCTAGCAATGGTAAGCTCCATGTCATGGGCCCGTGTTGCTAACTCCTGGAATGTCTTTGGCATTATTCCACGAAGAATGTACCGCAAATCCCAATCCATTCCATTGATACACATCTCTATAGCAGAAGTTTCAGTCAGTCTGTCCTTGCACTCAAGACTTAGAGCGCGCCATCGACTAATGTAGTCAATGACAGGTTCATCCTTCCACTGTGTAGTGTCAGTCAACTCAACCATGCTGACAACACACCTGGTACTATAAAACCGGTTCAAGAATTCTCCCTCCAATTGCTCCCAACTATCAATTGATTGGGGGGAAAGATCAGTATACCAATCAAAGGCAATACCTTTGAGAGAACGAACGAATTGTTTGACCAACAAGTCATTGGTAGTACCAGCGTTGTTACACGTCTCAACGAAGTGTGCGACATGTTGCTTAGGGTTGCCCTTACCATTAAATTGATTGAACTTCGGTGGTTGATAACCGGCTGGCATGCGCAACTTATCAATCCTCTTGGTATAAGGCTTCACGTAACGATGATCCTCCTTTCCACTGACACTTGTTTGATTCTTGATTGCTTCAGCTATCATGTCTTTAATTTGTCGAGCAGTAACTAAAGCATTCTTGGGATCACCAGCTTTGTCCTTCTCAGTGTCTGAATTATCCTCGGATTAAGAGTCGTCCTCGTCACTTTCAGACGATTCAACAATTTGCTTCCCAATCTTCTTTGTCAGTTTAGCAATTTGCTCGTTTTGCTTCTTAATTTCAGCATCCTTTTCCTCTCCATCTTTTATCAACTTGCTAATGAGAGCATTCATGTTGGCAAGTTATTCTTCCATAGTTTTGTTTTCATGAATCACCATGACAGAGGTAGTACTGTCCAGCTGTGATGATTCACCTGATTCCTTGAGCACAAAAGGCCTGAAAGGAGATGATAGAGGAGAACTACTATCAGTTTCAGATTCAACCTCTATGTTTGGGTTGTAAAGGGGACTAGTGTGAACGACTAAGTCTTCTTCCTTGTCAACATCAATTTGTCTGGAGACTTGAAAGAAGTCAATGACAATCGTTTGTGTCCAGCAATGGAACTTGAGCTTGTATGTTCAGTGGTAGAGTTTGAACCAAAGACAGGAGACTCACGCGCCCTATAAGATGTGTTAAGTGCCTCCAAAGCAGCCTCAACAATGCTATTATTGCGTACTTTGGTAGGTACCGCGGCTGCACGCAGACTTGCTGCAGCAGACGTGACTGCAGCTCTTTTCATTCCCCTGGTGAATATGCCACTGT
Organism: Suaeda aralocaspica; assembly: GCA_016808085.1. Lineage (NCBI taxonomy): Eukaryota > Viridiplantae > Streptophyta > Magnoliopsida > Caryophyllales > Amaranthaceae > Suaeda > Suaeda aralocaspica. The sequence goes on along the minus strand of PYUH01000239.1, from coordinate 477,512 downwards.
CAGGATTTCCAATGACTTCACCGAGGCTTGCTGATTGTCGTCGAGTATTGACAGACTTCTTTTTCTCAGCAGACTTTGAAATGCTGTTGTTGGAAGACATTTCTTAATTTTTTGTAAGTGTTTGAAGAACAGAGATGGTCCCACTGAGCGTGCCAGAAATTTGTTGCTACTAAATTTCAAGTCAAAGTCAACGACAAGCAATTAAGTAAACCAATTATATTTTATTAATAATTTGGATATGGGTACAATCTCTGTAAACAGTTTATAGAAAATAAACTAAGTCTTCTGATTCTGTTCCACTACTAGGATGACACTTGTCGACGTCAACCAAATCTAACAGTTGCTGACGTCAACCAAAGGTGACACCTGTCGACGTCAACCAAAGATGACACCTGCTATTGTCAAGCAAATTTGAGTGAGGGTTGACCAGCTTCAATGTCACTTTGAATGTGTTTGAGTATCCCTGAACAATCGGCACAATTTTGTAGTGCTTATTGATTGCTGACAGAGAGAGTTTTGTAAATTCTTTGGAATGTCTTTGATTGACTTTTTTTTTTCCAATGAATTCCCCTCCACCTTTGAGGTGATGATGGGTATTTATAAGAGATTTTGACCTCCATCTTGGACCCGGAGAAGTGGGCTTGGACTCTTCTGATAACTTGGAAGTTTTGTAGTCTTTTTGGCCCAATAAACATTTTAGTTGGACTAACAATATAGTCGGCCCAAATAATGTAATTATGACCCAAATTATTTAATTAATTTGGATATTTTAATTTAAAGGGCTAAATTAATTATATTGAGCAAATATTTATTTTATTTAACTCAAAAAATTAATTTATTTTAATTTTGACACTTTAATAAATTTTTGGTGTCTACAATATGTTAGCATTAAACAGGCATGAACAATTAGTGCCTATTGTAATTTTTGTCAAAGAGTTGAATCAATGTCCTCTTTTTTTCCCGTCATGTTTCTCTTTAATAGTGTTCCATAAAAATTTTTTCAATTGTTATTATTGTATTTGAATAATATGATATTAATTATTAAAATAATACAATTTTTTTTAATCGATTAACTAGTTATATCAAAGTTTTGCACTTTTATTTAAGTGAAATGAAATGTCTAAATTTTTATTCATAGATTTAGTTCTGAACAATATTTGAATTTATTACAAGTGAACTAAGCAGAGCATAAACAATATTGTGCTTAATACAATTAGTGTCTTAATACCCTCCCCCCTCTCCCATAATCTCCAAAAAAATAATGCTCCACGCTACACCCAAATAATATATGGGCCGAGTGCAATCTTAAGCTTTACAGCGAAAAAAATTATATTTATTAAGGAAAAAAATGTTTTTGAAACACATGGTAAAAGCCTAAACATTATATTATGGGAACTTGATAATCCTCGAGTAATGCTCGGATTTTTAATTACTTATAAACTAAGAACATTTCACTTTAGCGGGTAGAGTTATTAAATAAATTTACGTATAGAAGTTAAAATGATGTATCTAAAATCATATCATTTTGCCCATAATTGTAAAAGTTTATTATATGGAAATCAAACAATAATTAGGAGAATAATTTTTTATTTTTCTTTTTACCATTGTTTCTAATTGTTAATAAAAAAAATAAGCTACAGTTAATTTTAGGAATCATCTAGTTTAGGCGAGTAGTAAATGAATTCATTATAATTTAAAATAAAAGAGTAAAAATAAATAAATTAAGTGCTTTAGGAGGAAAAAATGGGGGTAAATTAGGTGGAAAAACAGTAATAACGACAAGCGCTTTAGTATAGTATATAGCATATACGTGTATATATATCATTATCATTGTTAGATTGTGTGAAACTCTCTCATGTTGGAGTGATTTCATTCATTGAAATATATAGGTTACAAACAAGCATATCTACCAAAACTAGGTAATATACATAAAATATATCATATTTACCTAAATCTATATCCTATAGAATATTTGAATAATATTCTATCTATCACACCCCCGCAGTCATAGCGGGAGGAGGGCGAACACTAAGACTGGATCTAAAATCCAGAAACAAGTCTCGGGATAAGCCCTTCGTGAAAATATCAGCAAACTGATGGCGAGAAGGAACATCCAATACTCGAACCTGGCCTAAGGCAACTTTTTCACGAACAAAATGTATGTCCAACTCAACATGTTTAGTACGCTGATGTTAGACCGGATTTGTAGAGAGATAAACAGCACTGATATTATCACAATAAACAATAGTAGCTCGACGAAGAGGACAGTGAAGCACAAGTAAGAGATTACGGAGCCAACAAGCCTCGGAGACGACATTAGCGACACCACGATATTCTGCTTTGGCACTTGATTTAGACAATGTATGCTGACGTTTAGAGGACCATGAAATAAGATTATCACCAAGAAAACAACAATAACCAGAAGTGGAACGGCGTGTATCTGGACAACCAGCCCAATCAGCATCAGTATAAGTAATTAATCTAGTGGGAGCAGAAGGATATAAATGTAACCCATGATCAATAGTGCCCTGGACATAGCGAAGGATGCGTTGTAACCCATGATCAGACTCCCGAGGGTCATGCATAAACAAACAAACCTGCTGAACAGCATAAGCAATATCAGGGCGAGTAAAGGTGAGGTACTGAAGAGCACCGGCAAGACTGCGATACTTAGTTGGATCCTTGACCGGAGGACCAGAAGAAGCACTAAGTTTTGATTTGGCTTCAACTGGGGTTGCTGCAGGTTTACAGTTAGCCATACCTGCACGTTGAAGAATATCCTGTGCATATTTCTGTTGAGAAAGAAGCATATATGAAGGAGTTCTGGTCACAGAAATACCCAAAAAATATGTCAAAGGCCCCAAATCAGACATAGGAAATTCAGATTTAAGGTGAGAAATGAGTGTCTCACGCAACCTATCAGAAGAAGTAACCAAAATAATGTCATCTACATATAAAAGTAGAAAAGCCATGTCCTTCCCTCGGCGAAAAGTGAAAAGAGAAGTGTCACTTTTTGCAATAACAAACCCCAGCTGTATCAAAAAATTAGCAAACCGCTGATACCACGCCCTTGGTGCCTGTTTCAAACCATAAAGTGCCTTACGGAGTAGGCAAACATGACCAGGGGCCCTACTGTCAACAAAACCAGGAGGTTGATGCATGTAAACAGTTTCCTGCAAATCACCATGGAGAAACGCATTTTTGACATCAAGTTGATTAATAGACCACTTACGAGCCATAGCCAGACTGAGAACAGTACGTATAGTAGCCGGTTTCACAACCGGACTAAAAGTCTCATCGCAATCAACACCTTTTTCCCGCGACCAGCCATCACAAACTAAACGGGCTTTGTACCTTTCAATGTCACCGTTAGAATTTTCTTTAATTCGCTAAATCCACATGCAATTGACAATATTCACCCCCGTAGGACAAGGCACCAACTCCCAAGTCCCGGTTTGAATTAAAGCACTATATTCATCATGCATGGCCGCATTCCAATTAGGATCAGTCAAAGCTTCTTTGTGTGACTTGGGTAAAGGGGATCTATATTGTGGTTGGCCATGTGAGTGAGTAGTTAAGGCATACTTTGGATTCGGTTTAAAAATGCCGTGCTTAGCACGTGTTTGCATGGGTGGAGATGGCGGTGGTGGATAGGTTGGTGGAATGACAAGGATCCCCCGTAAAGGGGGGGGGAGTATAGCGGACTGGGCTGGGCAGGTTACCGGCGGGCTGGACAGGGGTGTTCTGGGGGCTGGACTGGGCTGGGTTGGGGACCGGGCTGGACTGGAGGCGTGTGGGCTGGGAAGAAGCGAGCTGCGGGCCAGGGGAAGGGGGCGCCTGCAGGTCTGTTGGGCCTAGGGGTGCAACACAAGATGTGTTGTGAGGTGGGGTGGTATTGGGCTGGCCCAATAAATGGCTGGGCTGCATAAGCAAGGGGGAGGGGGAGTCATCACCAAGAAATTTATAAGCCTCGGGTGTGAAAGTGTGTATGGATTGAAAAGGAAAAGTGTTTTCATCGAAAATTACATGCCGTGAGATGATAATTTTATGAGTAGTCAAATCAAGACAACGATAACCCCGATGGTCAAGAGGATATCCTAGGAAAACACAAGGAGTAGAACGAGGTGATAATTTGTGAGGAGCAATAGAAGATAGATTAGGAAAACATAAACACCCAAAAACCCGAAGATGCTCATAGGAGGGTAAACGACGAAAGAGGGCAAAAGCAGGAGTATTGTTTTTAAGTGCTTTGGTAGGCAAAATATTAAGTAAGTAGGTAGCCGTTTCANGTGATAGTTTTATGAGTAGTCAAATCAAGACAACGATAACCCCGATGGTCAAGAGGATATCCTAGGAAAACACAAGGAGTAGAACGAGGTGATAATTTGTGAGGAGCAATAGAAGATAGATTAGGAAAACATAAACACCCAAAAACCCGAAGATGCTCATAGGAGGGTAAACGACGAAAGAGGGCAAAAGCAGGAGTATTGTTTTTAAGTGCTTTGGTNGGAGTATTGTTTTTAAGTGCTGTGGTAGGCAAAATATTAAGTAAGTAGGTAGCCGTTTCAAGAGCATAAAACCAATATGAAGGGGGGAGGGAGGCATGAAAAAGCAATGTTCGTTTAATATTATTAACCGTGCGAATAATGCGCTCGGCTTTGCCATTTTGGGAAGAGGTGTGAGGACAAGAGAACCGTAAGGAAATTCCATTGTCAAGACATTTTTGTTTGAAAGGGCCATTGTCAAATTCCCGGCCATGATCACATTGAAAAGTTTTATAANGAAAAGTTTTGATAGACTTATCAAATTGAGTGGAAACATATTTGCAAAAATTGACAATTGACTGGAATGCTTGAGATTTGGAAACTAGAGGTATAGTCCATAAAAAATGGGTATAATCATCTAGTAAAACAAGGTAATATTTATGACCTTTGAGACTAGGAATGGGGGAAGTCCATAAATCAGCATGAATAATATCAAAGGCACAATAAGTAATAGTATTGCAATTTTCAAATGGTAAACGAACATGTTTGCCTAACGGACAAGAATTGCAAAAAAAAGAGTCATGCTCCTTATTACAATGAATAAAGTTTTTTAGACCTAAGATAACTAAAAACAGGAGACCCGGGATGTCCTAAGCGATTATGCCAAGTAGATGGCGAAAGTGCAAGAAGAGAGGTGGCAAGATATGTGGAGGGAGTGGATGGAGAGGTGATGACTGGATAAAGTTCCCCCGAGCTGTTACATCTCGTTATTAACTTCCCCGTTTGAAGATCCTTCACAGAAAAACCATAAGGGTCAAATTCAACAGACACAGAGTTATCGGTTGTAAATTTACGGACTGAAATTAGGTTTTTGATGAGATGGGGAGTGAGAAGGACATTGCGAAGAGCTAGGGGAGGATAGGGGGGGGGG
>PYUH01000239.1:424602-465767 GCA_016808085.1 Suaeda aralocaspica | reverse complement strand
AAAAAAAAAAAAAAAAAAAAATTTAAACTGTCGCGCGTGTCTTACACGCTCTAGGTGCTCCCGGGCGCACCTAAGAATTCGCGTCTATAAGTGATTTTGATAAAAATCATAAACTCCAAATCTAAACATTTGTTTAATAATGTATAGCATGTGTAAAACACCATTTTGGTGAGGTATTAAAATTTATGAAAGACAATTCGGATTCTTCAAGGAGCAAGGATCCAATATTAAGCTAGGTTAGCTACTTTGATATATATATATATATATAATGCTCAACTATATTTATGAAATAATATCGAAAGATACAAGGAATCCTATAATATTACACTTTTATTGATAATTTTAAAACTCTAACAACACACAACATTTAGCAACACCAAAGCTGTCTTTGGCTGGAGACAAAACTTTTTTCAGAAAGTGATTTTTATTTTGATCAAGAACTAGTTTATTTTTAATATATGAAAATGTTTTCATCCAATCAAACTTATATCAGCTTATAAGGCTTCGCTTCTTCAACCTTCCCATTGCCACGAACAACTGAAAAAGAATTAAAAAAAAAAAAAAAAAAAAAAAAAACCNAAAAAAAACTCCCAAAATTAAAATTGACCACAACAAATAGAAGAGAAAGAACTAAATGAAAATATGTGTATCTCCTCAAGATACGATAAAATTAATTGTGATCTATTGATGGTGCAGAAATTGGGTGGTTCTTGTAGCTCTTAATCCTTAAAATCCATAATCTATTTAAACCATCATAACCTTCATTATATTTGGGTGCCACTACATTTGCATTTTTTGGTTTTAAGAGGACTTGGTTCTTTGCTCCACTCCCTATGCCAAACAAAGATAGAATAAGGATAAAAATTACCATCATAACCATGTTTTTTGGATAGTTGTTCATGGTGAAACTAAACAAAAGGGGGAAATTATTATAGAGAAAAATAATTGTAGTAATTTTTGTTTTTATTTAATATTATATAGTAGAAAAAATTATTGATGGAAGAGGGTGGTCTAAATACCAATTTATATATAAGGAAATAAATACAATCAATAGATTGAGTTTGTAACGTTTGCTACAAAAGGTTTATAAGATGGAGAAAAAGAAGTCAAGTAAACAATAAAAATGTGGTGCAACAACATATTTTTGCTCACTGAACAAACTTTACTTTAATTATATTATTAATTACTACTTTGTCTAATCCACGTTGAATGGAAATGACATTTTTCTCCCTAATAGGTAGCTTTAAAGGCATGTAATAACAATCAATCATGGGATCTCTAAAAATTGGAAGAGAAGAACTCATTTCCGTTGCCTCAAACTCTTACCAATCACCCATTCAATAAATTGTACTCTTGGTATTTATTGAATATTGATTTTTAAAAATTAAAAATCTAGCTAAATTGTAACTTTTTATTTGATACGCCCCATCTCTTAATATGAAGCTAATTGCTACTTATATTCAATATTCGCTATGCTGCTGCAGGTTGGGTCATCACCAAAGCTGAAGCACAACAAATCAAAGGCCGATGTCCTATAATGGCCTCAACCCTCCTCTAATCAGAAGCTCTGGCGATGCTTCATGGGATCCAATCCAATAAGGATAGGACAACTCCTCCTTCAAGCCAACCCAGGCAACCTTTTTTATCAAACCAATTTTAAATGACTTGTTTAGATTATTTAGCTATTTTCCAGCAGTTAAGATTTGTAAGGTCCAACATGAGCAGGTCCAACAGGCTCACAATATGGCCATGTTTATTTAATTGTATTTCCTCTTTGTCAAAAAAAAAAGTTTATGTACAACTTTTATATTTCATTTAGTCACAATTGGGCTATGAGATTTGCATTACAAAAAAAAAAAAAAAAAAAAAAAAAGTTAGGCTATACGATTATATATAAAGGATTACTTCATTAACTTTTTAAGTACAGAAATCTTCCTTCGATGGGCGTTTGGATAGTCTCTCCTTAAAAAACTTATAATCATGTATCTTTGAGGCCGAGCATCGCATGGGTGCTAATTTGATAAGAAACTGAATACTACTTCATACTTAAAAGAAAACATTGTCAATATCTATAAATTAATTAGATTCCATCAATGCGCTGTTTTGTTAAAGCTTGCGAAAATTTTACCCTATCTTGGATACATAAATGTCAATGAATATTTTAGTTCTACACATTGCCTCTTTTGTCTATCAAGTAAGAGTTGTGCTTGAGCGAAGTGGTAATAGAATAGGGGGTGTTTGGTATAAATTTAGAAATGAGTAATGGAATGGTAAAAACTTAGGATACTAAAACAAAATAGAAGGGCAAGGTTTTACCATAGAATTAGAAGAGGTAACAATGTGTGTGTGGGAGGGGTAATTGTTACCCTTAGGCACTGGATTGCATTGCTAAGTTTTTATATCAAACCATAGGTAATGAAAAAAAGTTAATAGATTCAACTTACTACATTCAAAACAACATACCAAAGATGTTAGTCCATGGTATGTGACTAAGTTTTTACTATCTAGCTGCCACAAATCTACCGCCAAACTCTCCTCCTTTATCCGGGTTTGAGACCAACAGTGAATGTCACAAAGTAAATTCACAGGCGGAGTATACCAAACATGTTAGTATTTATTTATTATTCACTCTGTAAAATGATTTCAATTTTCAATTAAAACTGAGCGCTTTTGATATTTTAATGCAATTTTGGTTACTATAGACAAACATAACCAATAAAATTTGATCCAGATGTACAATGATCAATGCCATCATATCAATCAAAGACTAATAGCAATTTATAAAGATTTAGAGTGCAACAATTTGAAAAAAACACTCAATATTGAATACATAACAAATTATAAGGAACAAAATAAAATTATTTGTGACATTACCTACGTACATAAAATTAAAATTAAAGTCTGCATACAACATAAATCATAAATTACAGTAAGACAAAAGTATGTAGTTTAATTAGTTGTACCCAAGTTATTATTTATATGTGTTATGATGAGTTTTGCATTTTGGCAACAAAATTAATAACACTTGAGAAAATATAGTGTAAAAAAATTTAATGTTTTGCTTCGTAAATATGGTTAAAGTAAAACATTATTTTTCATTATCTGCACGTTTGTTGCAACTTAAAATTATAAATTTTTTTTTTTTTTTTTTAATGCAAAATTAGAGGTAATTGTTAGAGTTTCTAAGAGGGCGAATTTTTTTTTTTTTTTTTTTTGAATTGGAGTATAATATCGTGGTACAATCGACTATACTAATAAACTAACATGAATGATAATGTTTAAAAGCTTAACAATAAAACACGTACACAAATAAGGGGAAATATATGGAAATTCTTTAATGATTTGCAATAAAAGACCATAATTTTTTTATATGCAAGGGAAATCTCAATATTTATTAATCGTAAATGATTATCCAACCTTCATTTTAGATATGAGAAAAACCGTAAACGACCAAGAAAGATATGTTGTTCGTTAGATAGTTAGTTTGCAAGAAAGTAAGTGTGTCGGTCATGTATAGAATCCAATACACATCAGACATGAGAAACGCCTTTGAAAAAGATACATTGTTCGTGTAATCAGTTTGTGAAACGTGCTCTCATTGGCTAGAATCATGAAAACAACCACAATTGAATTGGCTTGAGATATTAATTATTACATCAATTTTATGTATACCAAAATCTAAACAAATTAGTATAATGTCCGTGCGATGCACAACTTAGAAGTTTGATATTAAATTAGCAATAAAATTATGATAAATATAATGTATAGCTTAATAATTAAAGCAAAATTATTTGTTATATTAAAAAAATAAAAATCTACTAAAATCATCAAAATCAAGTGCAATAATAATCAACTTTAAAATATTGAAATCCCGTGCAATAAATTTATATTCGAATTATCAGAATCCCGTGCAATAGTAGCCAACTTTAAAATATTAAGATCTAATGCAATAGATTTATATTCAAACTATCAAAATCCTATGCAATAGTAGCCAACTTTAAATATTGATTGGTACCCCGTGCAATAATAGTACACTTTAGATATTGAGATCGCGTATAATGGTAATAAAATTGGACTGTCAAGGTCCCGTGCAATAGTAGTAAATTTTGACAAAATTGACATGAAACTACCTTACTAAAATAATCTAAAGCATGAATATCAATAAAAAAAAAAACCTAAATCATGAATTACTTGTTTTTTTTTTTTTTTTAATTTTGCAAGAGATACCAAAAATAATTAAATTAACAAAATCATCAAAGTCCCATCCAATAGTAGTGAACTTTAAAATATTGAGATCCTATGTAATAGTTTTATATTTAAACTGTCAAAATCCCGTGCAATAGTAGCCAACTTTTATAAAATTGGTATCTCGTGCAATAATAGTAAACTTTAAATATTGAGATTGCCTATAATGTTAATAAAATTAAATTATTGAGATCATGTGCAATAATAATTTAATAAATTTAGACAGAATCGACATGAAACTACTTTACTAAAATATTCTAAAAAATTAATACCAATTAAAAATTAAATCATGAATTATTTGTTGTTTTTTAATTTTGTATGGGGTACCAAAAATAATTAAATTAACACAATTATTAACAATTAATAATTTGTTCCTTATTATAATGGAATCTTATTTTAAAACTAATAATTATTTATTTTGTTCCTTATAATTAAAAACTAATAATTTTGTTCCTTTTAGTATAGAATATTGATTTTATTAATTATAATAGAACCTTATTTACATATCTACCACTTGTAAAATCTATATTTATTTAATTGATCAAGATCTTCTTTCTAATGACGTCTCGAGAAATGTCTAATGACTTTATCATAACTACAAATATTAGGCCACTTAAATTTTTGAAAATATTTTTTCTTAAATGCAGAGTATGTTGAATAATAGTATTACATACGTACTATACATAATTTGAGCTCAATGTCATATAATAAGTCTTCATTACTTTATAAAATATATATATATATACAAAATAATAGTATTAATTCGTACATTAATACTTATGTAATTGTAGACAAAAAATAATTATATTTTAGATATTTAAATAATCAAAATAGGAAAGTAAATCAAAGTATTTTAATATATATTACCATATAATTAGATTTAGAAAAAATAAATGAAAAATACTAAAACACAAGCCAATGAGGGAGTGACAAATGTCAACTTCACATTAAGTGACTTGTGTTTTAGTATAGTATATATTGATTATTTTCAATGCCAAGTGGACATGCTTGCCTGCATATATTGTTGTATTCTCTTCACTTCCAAAAATAGAATTTGTGGTCTAATAAGTTCATATAAGCTTAGTTAAGTTCCAATAAGATCCAATTAGTCAAAATAGTTAAAAATACAAGTTTTAATTCAGTTAGGTTCAATCATGTCCAATAACTGTAAGTTGTTTCTTAAAATTGAGTTCAATAAGATTTAGTCAATTTTAATAAGTTCAACAACTTCCAACAAACTTTAATCAGGCTCATAACTTCTTAATATGAATTACCATATTTATTTATTTATTATTTATTTATTATTTATTTATTTTTTGCTAGGGAGAAACCAAGGCAGATGAGAAAATGTGAAAGCAAAGTTTAATTTGTTGTTGGTTGAACCTAAGTACGTAGTATTAATAGCCGATTAACAAGTATTCTATATACTATTAATTTTGAATTTATTTTTGTTCTTTATATTATATATCTCCAAGTCAATTTGAGTTCAAACATGGAATTTTCTCTATGGTTATTTGTTTATTAGCGGTGCCACACAAATAACTGGAGATAAGAAGTATTAATCTATCAAAGAAGGAAATTAAAAAAAATGAAGGAATGTAACGTTTTTTGTTGGCTTGATATTGATGACTTCATACTGTATGATGGATTTCTTGACTTCATTTTCACAATGATTAAAGATGAATGTGCCATCTTATATTCCTCACCTCGATAATAAGTCACTATTATACCTTATTATCAGATAACCATCATGCAATGGTAAAATGAGTGGTGTGTCAACTATTTTAAATTGCAACAGTATAATGAATGTTTTCTGTCAACTATTTTAATTGATTAAAGAGCGATGTGAGATACCTCAAAAGTAATGCCAAGTTCAATTGATTTCTAAAACATTGGCGAAAGATTATACATTTATGCAACAACTACGATTTATGACATAAACCTAACTTTTTTGTTGTTGCAAGATATAACAAGAAAGTATGTGTGTGGATACTAGAGGCCATGTAACCCAAAGGATGATGTTTTTTATGTAAATTGTTTAAACATTTAATTCAAGTCACAGATAGTTAATATGCTAAAGTCATTACAAACATATCACAATGAACATTGTTCAAATAACATACTTGACTATTGAAATCATTACAATATTTGGTAATCCATATCATAGATAAGCACATCCAAATCACCACTGTCATTATCCAAGTCATAAAAAATTTAAAGGAATGATATTACTAAATTCTCCTCTTTTGGCCCAACTACTCTCTACATATATCATAACATTAATGATATGCAAAGTATAGTTTTAAAAAATCAAACATACTTGAAACGTGCATAGTATTGCTTGACATAATGTCACTCTTGGTCAACCCAAAAACATTGCAGATTTATTGCAATGCCAAATAGCACTCAAGTGTAACTGATTATACTTTGGAGAAAAAGCAAGTATACACAAAAATGTTTCCTTGTTTGAACTTTTCAAAAACACAAAAAGTTGTTCTTGTTGAACAAAAATTGCTCCATTTGGTCATGAAAATCAACCATATAATAAGGTTAAGGAGTTAATGAGGCACACACAATACACACGTTATGCTATCAACTATACCTCCTAGGATATTATTAACGTTTATATGCTATTAAAGGATAGAAAAACTTCCAATTCTCAATTCAATTCATTTTTGTATGACAATGAATAAATTCTAATTTGTTATGTGGTTTTGCTACATACTTTAGGGTTTACTATGATTATTTTTATCAATGAGAAAACTAACTCACAAATCTCTACCTATAGATTAAAACATAAATCGTTGACATCAACATTTTACCCCATCACAATACAAGTATAGAATTGTGGTTCCTTTTCTTCTTCTTCTTTATCTTTTCCTTTTGCCTAAATTTTATTTCATTGAGCTTATGGAGGAATTCTTTTGGTGGAGAAAATTTCTACGTAGCTTCTTATTTGGAATAATTAACATCCAACACAACCAAATTCTACCACAATTCAATGTTCCCGTCTTGCTGACCTACCTTTTGATATCGAAGGTCATCGTTGGTGTTCCTTAACGAATACAATTGGCGCCATCGTTTCTCAATGAATACAATCGGTAGATATTGCTATTCAATTAATAAGATTGAGCATCACCGCTACAACCTACATCACACTTGGCTTTTCCCAACAACACCATAGTAGGTAATTTTTTTTTTTCTTCCTTTTTCATATAATTTCAATAGGCTCTTCATTGTTTAAATGTTTGCAATTAATTTGCTGTAATATATTATCTATAGTTTTTTTTATCGACTTTTTCACCAGGTACCCTTGAGGTTTTGCAAAATTCAAGAGGTACCCTCATTGTTTTAACAATTCACAGGGTACCTGTTTATGCTAAAATCTGCTCTAGTTAGTAAACCTTAGCTGGTTCCGGCTATAGCAAAATATTTACCAACTCTGTTCGTTTTGATGCAGAAAAGAAATAATGCGAAAATGGGAGTGGGGGAGACACCAGATATGGTGACGCGGAAAACCCCCCTAAATCAGGGCAAAAAACCGCGGGTGACTTTGAGTCCACCAGTCCACTAGTTAATAGGGTTGTTTACAGCTACAATGTATAATGCTAGCTAGATAGCTAGGTAGTTTAAGTTTATAGCTGCTAAGTGTCTAGCTTAAAGAATGTAAATGAAATGTGTAAGTTGTGCGTACAAATAATGAATAATAATAAATGTATTGTTTTTCTTCTGATTGCCTTGTGTATGTATCTTCTTTCTTCTCCCCTATTTATAGAATAACGTTGGATTTGTAGCCGTTATCTCTTCTTCAAGGCCGTTGCTCTTTAGGAATGTACCTGGCTTGATTTGTGGGCTAGATTCAAGCCGGTTTGAAATGTGGATCCTATTCTTTAGGCACGATCTCCTTAATATCTTTGTCCCAACTTCCGCATCTTCCCACTTCCAGAAGCTCCTTGGAATATTCCCCTCCTAACTCCTTGATTCTCGGACCCACTACCTTGACCGTGTCTAAGCTGTAGCTGCTAGCTGGGTACCTGCGTAGCTGACAATCAAGCTGGATTATAGGTAGAAATTTTGGCCATAACAATTTGCCCCTAACTTGTAAGCTGGGAGCGCCCAGCTACCGGGTTGCAAGTTACCGTTGGGGTTCGTCACAGTTTCCGAGAAGCAAACGGTTATAATTCAAAAGCAATAATTAATTTCTGAAAATAAATAAAAGAAAGATATGAAAAGATTTGACAGTTAAGAGAAGTAACCGTTATGTCTTTCTCCTCTTCCTATAAATACGCTTCTTTCATCCTTCTTCTTTGCTAATTTCCTTTAGGAAGAAAATTCAAAAGAAAAACTCGAACTTAGTTCTTTGTGATTTTGCGATTTTCCAGACATCTTTAGCCTATTCAGGTATTGAGATCTTTTCTTCCCCTTTTTACTTTACTTCCTCCTTTCTTTGCTTAGTTTTGGTCTAGAGATCATAGGTAGAGCTAAGGATGACATAGTTAGTGTAATAATAGAGGAACACTTGCAACAAATTGCTATGATGGGACTCTTCCCTGAATCAACTAGGCTAGTGGCCCCTACCTTTAGCCAACGACTAGAAACCTGTACTCCTGACCACATATGTTTCTTTGAGTACCCTTTCACAATTGGGTTCTCCTTTCCTTTGGTCGGGTTAGTTAGGTCGGTTTTAGATCGCCTACGTCTAAGTCCGGGACAGTTGCAACCTTCCTTTTGGAGAATTTGTAAGGTGATCGAGGAAAAAAGTGATAAGTGGGGGCTAGAATTTAATTTAGACGATCTGTCAGGTGTGTATTCTGTTAGGAAGGTAGGTCCTGGGTATGCTACCTTGAAGATTGGGGTAGCTGGGAACAAGCTAGTAGATGATGAGGGAGCGCCAGATAAGGGTTGGAAGAGTAGGTATTTCTTTGTGGAGAAGTCCTCCCTTGGCGAAGAGGGAAATTGGCTAGTTGGTGGTTGGAATGCTACAGGTATTAGTACCGTTTCTTTGCCTAGCTTTTAGTACTTTTATTAATCTGGTTCTTACTTGATTTCTTTTGCAGTTCACTCCCCTCCTCCTCTAATCACGGAAAGTCTAGCTATCAGGGAATTCCTAAGTCACCCTATCGAAGAAAGGACTTTTGAAGCTACTAAAGAACCTGCAACCACCGCTCCAGCTATGTCGTCTGGTAAGAGTTCCTTCTTGTTTGCTAGCGGTTATGTTTCTAGTGGTTGTTCAGTTTTTGTTTGGTATTGATTTTAACTCTGACTTGGTCATGTTCCCTATAGGTTTAAAGGAAATGTCTTTCGAGGAAGCCAAGAGGAGGGTCTCGAAGAGGAAGGCTGCCAGCAACAGCACTACTAGTTCAGCGAACACGGGCCCAAGGCCTGTGGAAACTGCGGCTATTATGCCTCCTCCCTCTAAGTTCCCTAGGTCATCCGATCCTGTTCCAGTGGATGACCTGGAGCTATCCTTTCCCCCTACCTTCCTGGCTAAGGAAGGTGCGGAAGAAGGGATAGGGCCTGAGGTCGAGAAGCTGCTGTTTCCAGCTGCTAGGCAGCGCCTCAACAATCTATCTCCCGAGGCTATGCTGGGCCACGCAGCTGGCCACTCTCTCCAGGTTAGATGTCTCCTAGTAAATTTTATGTGTTTGCTTTCTATTACTTGCTCTACCTAACTTGGTCTCATACAGACTCTTCAAGACGTCCTGGCTGCTAAGGACTTGGTGAAGGGTTATGCTGCCAAGCACGACCAGGTGCTACTTAAGGTAAACAAGCCGACAGCGGAGAACGAACTCCTCAAAACGCAGCAAGCAGAGTTGAAGTCCAAGCTGGAGGACCTGAAGGAGAGAAGTAAGGATGTAGCTGCCTTTTCTCTTACGAGGGGAAGAGCTATGATAGCTTATGAAGTCTATTATAAGGGAGCTACAACTAAAGACTGTCAAGCCGTGGTGGACGAATACCTGGAACACTTTGGTAGCTTGGCTAACCTCCTTCCTACTTCCTCTGGACCAGTCGATGCTGCCTTGTAGGTGACGCTGCCAGCTTGGCAGGTGAGGGGGAGCCAGCTACTGTGGGAGAGACTCCTGCTCCTGTGGTTGTCCTTCCTCCTGATGAAGGTCAAGCAGGAGGAGTTCTGGAGGGAGCTGATGAAGAAGCTTAGGATCATTTCTGCTTTTGCATTTTAGATTAACTTTTTTAATTATTATATTTTATTAGACAATGGCCTTAGGGCCTTCTTTTAAATTTGTACTAATTCCGTACTTCTTTATTTGGGATGCTTATTATGACTTCGCTATTTTGCATATGGTATTGTGCTTTGAAATCGTTGCGTACATATTTTTGTTTGCTAGCTAGCTTTGAATTAAATTGTAGGCATACCTTGTGTTGGGTAAGTGGTGAGATTACTTCGTAGGCCATCTGCGGGCGACTTGATTGTGTGTTTAGGTTGCTGGGGGCAGCTTCCAGCTAATATCCACTTTCCCTTCGATAGCGTTATAGCTTTGAGTGGCGTCTGGGCCTTGGTTGCTACTCTGCAGGGAGTATCTGGACTCCCTGGTGGCCTATCTGGGGCCTGCCTAAGTTGAAATAGTTATTAGTTTATGTCGTTGGTGTTTCCACCAACAACTTGAAGTTGATCTTTCAATACTTTCATAGCAAACAAATTCAGGGCTAGGATAATTGTGTGAGCTTGCTTATCAGCTGGGTCACGCTTTCTGATCTGATCTAGAAGTGGTACACCTTCAGGTTGGATGCGTTCCAGCTTCTAGGAACTTCTTTCCCTTGCGCTGTAGCTAACCTGTAAGCACTATTTCCTATGACTTTGGTGATTTGATATGGTCCTTCCCATTGCGCAGCTAGCTTTCCAGCATTCAGCTCTTTGGTGTTGGCAAAAACTTTCCTTAATACCCAATCTCCTAGCTGAAATGTCCTTGCTTTTACGTTTTTGTTGAAGCTTCTAGCTACTATATTCTGTTGAGCGGCCATTCTGATGAGTGCGTTGTGCCTAAGTTCTTCTAGGGCGTCCAGATTGTTAGCTAGTTCTACCGTGTTTGCTTCTTGTGTCATTAGTCCATACCTGGCCGTTGGAATAGCTATCTCAGCAGGTAGCACGGCTTCGCATCCATACACTAAGGAGAAGGGCGTTTGTCCTGTGGCTGCCCTAAGTGTGGTCCTATTGGCCCACAGGATCCTAGGTAGTTCTTCCACCCATCTCCCCTTCTTAGCTTCTAGTCTCCTCTTGATCCCATTGATTATCGATTTGTTGTTGGATTCGGCCTGTCCGTTTGCTTGCGGGTATCTGGGGGTCGACATAGTTAAGGTGATATTCCACTCGCTGCAAAATTCTCTTGTCTTGTCACTTATAAACTGGGACCCGTTGTCACATACGATCTCAGATGGAACCCCAAACCTGCATATTATGTTGTTCCAGATAAAGGAGACTACTTCCTTGTCTCTTACCTGCTGGTAGGCATCTGCTTCGATCCATTTGGAAAAGTAATCTGTGAGCGCTAGCATGAATACCTTCTGACCCGGAGCTGGTGGTAGTTTCCCTACGATATTCATTCCCCATTTCATGAAAGGCCATGGTGTTAGTGTTGGGTGCAGAACTTCGGAGGGTTTGTGAGACATGCCAGCATGCCTTTGGCAGTTGTCGCATCTAGCTACGTACTTGTCTGCGTCTTGTCTGATGGTTGGCCAATAGTATCCGTAGCTGAGGATTCTGTTTGCTAGTGACCTTCCAGCTATGTGTGACCCACATTGGCCGTCGTGGAACTCCTTTAGCTGCTTCTGCCATTCTTCCTCTTCCAAACATCTTTGGAGTATTCCCCTAGCTGACATCTTGAACAGTATTCCCTGGACGAGCTAGTACCTGGATGCCTTGAACCTAATCTTTCTGGCTTCTAGCTTATCTTTTGGCAAGACGTCATGCTCCAGATAGTCGTAGAGTGGTTTGGTCCATGATTGGTTGTTGGTGGGCACTTCTTGGTTAGTCGTAGTGAGTAATAGCTGATTTATGTTTTTGTTTATAGCGGGGCCAGCTAGGTGAATTATGGGTATAGACGTCAGGATGCTTTTTCTCAGAGCTGATCCCAGATTAGCTAAGGTGTCAGCTTGGGTGTTCTGATCTCTTGGTATCTGAGTAATTTTGAAGGGGGTGAAGTGAGCTGATGTTTGTTTGGCTAGCTCTAGGTAGCTGGTCATTTTGGAGTCTTTAGCTGTGAACTCCCCTGTGACTTGGCTGACTATAAGCAAGCTGTCACTGTACACCTCTAAAGCTGTTGCCCCTAAGTCTTTAGCCATTGTCATTCCTGCGATCAACGCCTTGTACTCTGCTTCATTGTTGGTTGCTTTAAAGTCGCAAGCGATGGATCGCACTACCTTGTCCCCTTGTGGCGACTTTATTACTATCCCTAGCCCTGCGCCTCTAAAGTTGGAGGAGCCATCTACGAACATCTTCCATACCTGGTTGTTTTGTACCTGGTTGACTTCTTTCATCTCTAACTCTGCAGCTTGTTCTAGGTCGGGACTAAAGTCAGCCACAAAGTCTGCTAGCGCTTGGGACTTGATCGCAGTTCTTGGATGATATCTTATGTCGTAGCTGCTCAATGTGATTGCCCACTTTGCCATTCTGCCGAATAGCTCCGGCCTTTTTAACACAGCCTTAATAGGATAGTTAGTCATGACTAGTATGGGGTAAGACTCGAAGTAGTGTCTAAGCTACCTAGATGCCGTTACTAGAGCTAAAACAAGTTTTTCTAGTGAGGAATATCTAGTCTCGGCATCTAGGAGTGACTTACTTACATAGTAGATGGGGAGCTGCTGGTTGTCAGCCTCCCTAGCTAGGACCGCGCTTACAGCTTTACCGTTGACTGCTAGGTATAGCTGTAAGCACTCTCCAGCTTGAGCTTTAGATAGTAGGGGTGGCGACATTAAGTACCGTTTTAATTCTCCTAAAGCATTTTCGTGGTCATCTGTCCATTTAAAACCTTTGTTTTTTCTTAAAACGTTATAAAACAAATGACATTTGTCAGATGACCTTGAAATAAAACGGTTTAATGCAGCTACCCTGCCAGTTAGCTTCTGTACCTCTTTTAAATTTCTAGGTGACTATATATTTATTATAGCTTTTACCTGGTCGGGGCATGCCTCGATGCCCCTTTTGGTTACTATGTAACCTGGAAACTTACTTGCAGCTACTCCGAATGAGCATTTTGAAGGGTTGAGCCTCATGATGTATTTCCTTAGAACCTCGAAAGTTTGCCTTAGGTGCTCTATGTGGTCTTCAGCTTTCTTGGACTTCACCAGCATGTCATCTATGTACACCTCCATTGTATCCCCTAGCTGGTCTTTGAACATTTTGTTGACCCGCCTTTGATAGGTAGCTCCAGCGTTCTTCAATCCGAAGGGCATGACCTTGTAGCAATATATTCCTTTGTCCGTCATGAAGGCCGTCTTCTCTTGGTCCTCTGGGTGCATTAGTATCTGGTTGTACCCGGAGTAGGCGTCCAGGAAGGTGAGCATCTTGTGTCCGGCTATTGCGTCTACCATAGTATCTATATGTGGTAGGGGAAAGGGGTCCTTCGGGCACGCTTTATTTAAATCTATGAAGTCAATGCAAACTCTCCATTTACCGTTCTTTTTGCTGACCACCACTACATTAGCTAGCCAGTCGGGATACTTTACTTCTCTTATTTTCCTCGCTTCTAAGAGTTTGTACCTTGTCGTTGATTACTTGGTTTCTTTTAGGCGCGAATTTCCTCCTTTTCTGCTTTATTGGCTTCATAGCTGGATCCATGTTCAGCTTGTGTGTAATGAATTCTGGGTCTATACCTACCATGTCTTCGTGGGACCATGCGAAACAATCTGCGTTCTCTCTTAGGAAGTCTAAGTTTCTCTTTTTCTGGCCTTCGTTTAGGCTGGCTCCTAGCTGGACCACTTGCTCCGGCTTGGAGGGATCGAGCGCCACTTCATCTAACTGTAGCTCGCTAGGGCGCTGACCCTTCCTGTAGTTGCTAGATGTTTGCCAGCTTCGGTTTCAACGTCTTTTTGTAGCAATCTCTCGCTATCTTTTTGTCCCCTACGATTGTTAAGACTCCCCATGGTGAAGGGAATTTTAGTGCTTGGTGGTATGTAGATGGTACGACTTTCATTTTGTGGATCTAAGGGGTCCCTAGGATGACGTTGTAGGTGGAGGGACAATCTACCACGTTGAACCTGCTTGTCATGTTCACTCCTTCCGCCCAGGTTGTCAGGTTGATTTCTCCTTCTGTGTGCTTTGTTTCTCCACTGAACCCTACCAACACTTTAGGCGTCTTGGTGAAGTCAGCGTCTTTCAATCCCATCTCTTTCAATGCGCTCTTGAAGATTATGTTGGCTGAGCTGCCGTTATCTACCATCACTCTCTTGATGAGGCAGTTGCTGATTTGTAAGGAGATTACTAAGCCGTCATGATGATCTTCTTCTTCTAGCTCACCTCCGTAAAAGGAAATGGTCATGTTCTTCAGTTTCCTTTCTTCCTCCGACTTCAAGCTATCCAGCTTGCTTGGAGTTCCTGTTCCATCTCTAGCAAAACACTTTGCAGCAGAGTAGGTTAGTCCGCAAATTTCAGATCCACCTGATATTAAGTTAATTACCTTTGACGCAGTAGGTGGTGGGGGCGGTCTCGGCTTCTGGGTTTCTTCTCGCAATCCGCCCTTCTTACCTAGCAGGTGGTTCAGGTACCCTTTCTTTAACAGGTAGGCTACCTGTTTCCTGAGCTGGAAGCATTCCTCCGTGTTGTGCCCATGGTCGTTATGATAGCTGCACCACTTCGTCTTGTCTTTCAAGCTGTCTGGCTTGTCGCACTATAAGAAAACGGGAAAATAGCGATGGATTTTTTGCGACGGAAATCCCCTTGTTTGCGACGGAAATAGCCGCCGCAAAAAAGTGACAAACCAAATCAGATGACCAAATACTTTTTGCGACGGAATTTTATTTTTCCGTCGCAAAATTCCCTCACAAAAAATCGACAAACCCTTATTCTATTTTGTCGCCAAAAAATTAAACCAATACTTCTTCTTGTTGTTCGCCATTCTCCCTTCTTCCACAAACTAACCTAACCCAAAAACCCTTTAACTTCTTCGCCATTCTCCTTCCTGTTCTTCACCATTCTCCTTCTTCTTCGTCGGTTCGCCACCACCAAATCATTGATGTTAACTAGCTGTTATCTTCTAGTGAACCCCCAAATCATTGTTGTTAACCCCCAAAACACCGCCATGAAACCCCATTCGAAACCCCCAAATCATCAATCTGCTTCGTGAATCATCCATCGAAACCCCCAAATCATTGCTGTTAACCCCCATTCAAATGTTTCTGCGAAGTGAAAGAGGTTAGGGTTTTTAGCGACTCATAGAAGGTCTCTGGGTTTGCTGGCTCCGGCGGTGGCCAAGCGGCATGCGGTGGAGATTGCAGGCGGGAAAGAAGCGACTACCACTCAGCAACCTCACTCTGTTGGTATAATCTTCCTTTATTTTATAACTTCAGAAGCTATTATTATATCAATTTGCTGAAGAATTAGGTATTCATTTTTCCGATCAATCGTCTGTTGATTTTTTTGTTTGTTTCAAGAATTTCTCTTCGATTTGATCAGATTTTCGTTATCGATTTGTGTCTAAATTCCTGAAGAATTAGTTATCGAAAATCGTCGTTTGATTATTGCTATTTGAAGAAAATCGCTGAAGATTTAGGTATTTTTGTTTCGACTATCTTCGGTTGTTATTTTGTCGAAGCATTTCTATTTGATTTGGTTCAGATTGTTTTCAAAGTTTTGGGTTGATTGCATGAGCTTAAGCTATTGGTTTGGAATTTGGTTATTTTGCTTAGCAATTTGGTTTTGACCTTCGAAGAAGTTATTTCAATTGCTGAAGAACATTGGTTGATTTTCTGCGTGCATTTGCTCTTTCGGCGTATTTGTGGTTTGTTGATTGGGTTACTTTTGGTGTTACAANAATTTTTTTTTATGACAATTCTTTGAATTCTGCTACTGCTTGATTTTTTCGGTTGTAGATGATGATTATGCAGCTGCTCCTTGCCTCGAGTTATCGGCTATCAACTAGATAGCTTATTGATTATGTTTCGATCTTCTCTGTATAATAGTGAAGATTGTATTCCTTGCTCCTATAATATTTGTTTTATGCTGGTTAATTATTGAATCGCAAGTGTGTTTAGTTCTCTATGGATACTCTGATTTTTTCCTTCTGCTACTCGAAATACCATACTTAATATTTATGGGTGTATGATGCTAGCCCCTTTCACTTCCACATCAAGTTGTGGTTGCTGGTTGTTGTCATGGTTGAACTGGTATGGAATACGTGTTGGAATTTAGTAACACAATATAGTAGCTCACTAGCTCTTATTACCTTGAAGGTTTTGTTTGAACAATACTTCGTATTATCATTAAAAGACATCGAATTGTCTTTGATGGTTCAATGATGGTGTTTTAATGGTCCCCTGCTTTGCATTAAGTGTTAGTAGCTTATCCATTTCTCAACTATGAAGGTTTTTGCCTTGCTTTCGGTGAACGTTACACCTCAGCTTCAGGTTATTTTTATTTTATATAAAGCGTTATGTATGAGACCTTGACAGTGGGTTGCACTTGTATGTCTTTTAATAGTTTGCTTTTCTCCTTTATTATCCTCCTGTTAGGGGTTTTAGGGAACTAACATGGATTTAATGGCTTGTTGTGCTATGGCTGTTGGTTGAGTTTGAATTGCAGTGATATTCTCTGCAAAGTCACCACTGCAGGGGTTTTGACAAGATATCACTAAAGGGTATTTTAGAGGTTTCTGCAGTTTTGAGAGGGAGTTGCTCATCGATGATTTTTCCTATGGATGTTATTTAATTACTTTATTTATTTACAGTTATTTACTGTTGTTCGACAACCTCAATGATGTTGAACATCCAGTGATCTTTGAACTTTGCACACTCCTTTCAGGTCTTTGTCCTATTATTTGTAGATGCAGGGTACATAGTATGATGTGAATTAGCCTCAGGTTCAATTGATAATCTTACGATATCAGCTATCAAGTAAAGTTTTGCTCTATTCCGTTTATATATATATATCCTTATTGAGTTTATAAATGTCCCAAATGTTCATGTGCTCAATTTCTCCGTGGACAAGTAATTTCTACTCCTTGTAGTCATAATATACTTTTATTTATTGATTTTTGGTGTTATTCCATTTTAATCTGCATGCTTTGTTTACTGGTTGTCATCTTGGCTGGTCTATGATTATGTTTTTTTTTTATATTTGGGACCATAGTGAACTTTCCCCCTATTTTCTAAAATCTATATTGTCTATCCTCCTCTGAGATTGACAATAATTATCATTGATAGGCTTTGACGGTGTGTTGATTGTATTATAGAGGTCCAATGCTTAGCACAATATGGTATTCTGCCTACCCATTTCACTTGTGAAGGTTTGGCGTTGTGTATGCGATCTTGATTGGGACCTGTGCTGTCATTTTTCTTTTTTAAATGTCTTCTTGTATTTTCCTGCTATAAGGGGGTTGAGTGGGGCTGATGTGGTGCTAATGGCTTGCTTTGCTATGTTTTTTAGATTAGTTTGTATTGCAATGATATTTCTTTGGGAACCTATCATTTCAATGGTCGTGGCGACATATTTGGTATTTGAGTGGTCTTCGCCGCATATGAGGGAGGTTTTATCCTTTATTTCTTCCACGATCTATTTCAGTTACATGTATTTCTTGAAGACTAGTTGACAACCTCAGTAAATTAAAGTATTTAAGCTTTTAATTTCTCTGAATTTTTTGTACTCCTTCAGGTTCGTCTTGATCCTATTATTCGTAGGTTCTGTTTACATAATACATCCAAAATGATCCTCAGTTTACAGTTATATGATATGATGTAAGCACCTTTCTATTATGCATCAGGTTGTGTTTACTCCTCTCTTTTTTCTGAATTATCAATAATGCTTTTATTTTTCATTTAATAAGTAATTTCATCAGGTTGTGTAACCACTCTGGATTGTCTTTCAAGTTTCAGGCACCATTGAGCTCAAGTCCTACTTGAATGTGTCTTCTTATAAGACAATTGATGGCCGTGGGCAAAGGATTAAGTTCACAGGAAAGGGGTTATGACTCAAGGATTAAGCTCAAGTCCTATTTTGATTGTTTTTTGGATGTTTTCCTTGTTTGCTGCTTTGTCTTAGTTTGTTTTGAGCTGATTTTGGTAAGGTTGAGTCAACCTCCCAATCTTCCAGGCTTGTAGTTTGTACTTTTTCTCTTGGTTTTTAATAAAACTCTTACATTTGCACAAAAAAAATGTCTTTGTAATAATTTATTATTGTTATTCATCAATTTAATATAGTATTTGGTATAATAATTTTAATTTTTGGTTATTAGTATTATTATTTCATTACAATTGTGATTTTTTTTTCTTTTCAAAAATCGCTATTAGTATCGTTTTTGTAAAACGATACAAATAGGTCATAAAAAACGATACTAATAAGCTATTTTTCTACTCGTGTTTCCGTTGCAAATTTGCGACGGAAAATTCCGCCGCAAATTTTTCGTCGCAAATTTGCGAGGGAATTTTCCGTCGCAAGTTTGCGAGGGAATTTTCCGTCGCAAGTTTGCGAGGGAATTTTCCGTCGCAAATTTCAAAAGTTCCGTCGCAAATTTCGAAATTTGCAAAAAAAATTTTTGGCGACGGACGTTTTGCGACGGAATGTGCTAAGTTTACGACGGAATTTGTCCGTCGCAAAATAGCTGTTATCTTGTAGTGTCGGTTCTCTTCGGCCAGCGCACAGCTTCCCCTAGCTTGTGTAGGGCGTTTATGACACTGCCGGTATCCACGTTGAAGTAGTATGACTCGATGCTGGGATGGCTGCTAGCTCCGTATCCATAACCTGTTACCTGCGAGGAAGAAGAAGGGTAGATGTTATTAATAGATTCACGTTTAGGATATGGTTAGTGTCTCCAGTTGCTGCACCGCTGGCTAGTTATCTTGCGGTCGTGTAGGCTGGCCTCCAGGAAGCTTCGTCTTCCTCCATCCTGACTTCAGCTAGTGCTCTGGTTTGCACCTCGTCGAAGGTGGAGCACGGGTACCTGGTCAGCTCTTCGTATAACCTGGATCTGTACGGAAGCCCTCGCCTGATGGCTTCAATGGCTGTGGAAGAATCTAGGTCGGGTATGGCTATCATTTCCCTGTTGAACCTGTCTAGGTAGGACCTAACAGCTTCATTGGGCCTCTGCACTATCCTGTAGAGGTCGCTCGATTGCTTCTTCATAGCGCGGCTACTTGCGAATTGCTGGTAAAACCTGTTAGCCAAGCTGGAAAAATCTTCTATGGTTCCCGGCTTCAGATTCATTAGCCACTGTAATGCGGGGCCTGTGAGGGTTGCTCCGAACGATTTGCACAAGGTGGCTTCCACTGCTTCGTCAGGGATAGGTAGCGGCATCATCTTCTGCTTGTACTAGGAGACGTGATCCACCGGGTCTGTCGTCCCATCGTACAATTTGGTGAACGTTGGGATGTTCAGCTTCTTTGGCACTTTCACTCTGGCTACCTCCTCAACGAATGGTGACAAGGCATAGCTGCGCTTGGCTTCGGTAGCTACGGGGATTGGGGCTCCCGGCAGCTTGGACAGGAGCTGGTACAACTTCCGGTTTTGCTGCCGTAGGAGTGCCATCTCCTTAGCGGGCTTCTTCTCAGGCTGATCGTCTTGCTCCTCTCCAGGTTCCTCTTCTTCATCCGATGTGCTATACTCGCTATCGCTTTGATCCAGGTTCGCCATGCTGGAAATGTCACTTGTGTACCTCTTCCGGGATTTATTGCTTTTTACGGATTCTAATTCCTTCTTGAGGTTGTCCATAGTCGATTGTGACTCTATAGCCGCTTTTTTGCTATCCTCCTTTATTTTTTCCAGCTCGGCTCCGGTCTTCTCCAACGCCTGCCTCATTTCTTCCATAGCTTTCTGAGATACTTCGGATACCATAGGACGGGATACTTTCGCTATCTAAAGGTGGCTGAGTGTGTTTGAATAAGTGGATTATCTAGCTACGGCCCCACGGTGGGCGCCAAATTGTTTATGCTAAAATATGCTCTAGCTAGCAAACCTTAGCTGGTTCCGGCTATAGCTAAATATTTACCAACTTTGTTCGTTTTGATGCAGAAAAGAAATAATGCGAAAATGGGAGTGGGGGAGACACCAGATACGGTGACGCGGAAAACCCCCCTAAATCAGGAAAAAAAACCGCGGGTGGCTTTGAGTCCACTAGTTAATAGGGTTGTTTACTGTTACAATGTATAATGCTAGCTAGATAGCTAGGTAGTTTAAGTTTATAGCTGCTAAGTGTCTAGCATAAAGAATGTAAATGAAATGTATAAGTTGTGCGTACAAATAATGAATAATAATAAATGTATTGATTTTCTTCTGATTGCCTTGTGTATGTATATTCTTTCTTCTCCCCTATTTATAGAATAACCGTGGATTTGTAGCCGTTATCTCTTCTTCAAGGCCGTTGCTCTTTAGGAATGTACCTGGCTTGATTTGTGGGCTAGATTCAAGCCGGTTTGAAATGTGGATCCTATTCTTTAGGCACGATCTTCTCAATATCTTTGACCCAACTTCCGCATCTTCCCACTTCCAGAAGCTCCTTGGAATATTCCCCTCCTAACTCCTTGATTCTCGGACCCACTACCTTGACCGTGTCTAAGCTGTAGCTGCTAGCTGGGTACCTGCGTAGCTGACAATCAAGCTGGATTATAGGTAGAAATTTTGGCCATAACAATTTCCTTGAGGTTTTAAGAAAATACATAGGATGTAGAGGGCAGCCTCATAGTTTTTATTTGTGCTTTATATAGCCAATAAATAACAATGAGATATTATGATTGCTAACTACTCGTCATGATTATAAAAGATCGACTTTTAACCAAGTTTGATATATCTATAATATTTTGTAATATGAGTTGCAAGTGAATGGTAAGTACGTAAAGCTAAGTGCAGTTTTTTCAAGCCATATTAGATTCATTGGGAGCTCCACTAGTTATCAATTTGGCATTTAAAATTTAGTTTTACAGAATTTTTGGTGTTTGTTTTTGAATTGTTTGGACTAAAATTAAGGGTATTTTGATTAGTTTTTAATTTTTTGCTTTACTTTTAGAAAAGTGATGAATAAACATTCGGAGACTTATAGAGTTCTGTTTAGAATGATGAAGTAAAATATAGAGACTTCTAGAGAAATATATATTTAGAAAGTGATGATGTAATATTAAGAGGCTTATAGAGGCATAGAGCAATATCCGGAAAGTGATGAATAAACACTGAACAACTTATAGAACAATATTCATAAAAGCAAAAAAAAAAAAAAAAAAAATGTTTAAGTTATATATCAACAATATCCAAGTTATTCATTAGCAATGTTCAATTATATAGCAATATTGAAATCCCAACATAAAATGACTTCAATATTAATTTATAAGTACCAGTGTTTAGCTTATCTTTAGCATAATTTAATTAAATACTACTTAGTTGTGTTCAAGGTAATACTTGCCAATTAGAATGAGTATTGTTGAGATTTTGCTCAAATTGTACATGGAATAAAAAATCTAATGGCTAATAGCAATGCTCATGTAATTTATCAGCAATATTTAAGTTATTCATTAGCATTATTCAAGATATTTATTAGCAGAATGGTTGTTAATTAGCAATATTCAAGTTGCTCAGTGCTGATTTTTACGCTACTCAGTAGTAATGTTCAAACGAGTTAACTATGTGGAAATTACAAGAGCTCATCGTTAATATGTAGCAACTAACAAAAGCTCATCGTTGATATGCTTGGTTCATATGACAATCAAATTATGAAACATGTGGATTCATCTTTGAAACACACGACGTAACATATAAAAGTGTATTTCAATGTTGTAGAAAATTATTAAAGAACTAGTGTGCTTAAATTACTTTACAAAGAAAAACTACATGTCTTTGATATATAGCTCTCAAAATCACAATCCATGTGCATTTAACTTTAACTCTGAAATGCCATAATTGTACATAGTAATGCAAATTTGTACATCTCTTGAATCAAAATTTTATGTCTGATTGTGTAGAAAATCAATCAAAATCATCTCTTAAACTGTACACAACCTGAACAGTATTGAATGAATAAAGAAACAATGATCATTAATATATAGAATAATCTCATTCTTACAAAAACCTAAAAAAACAATGTTCAAATAATAAGTAAATAATGTTCAAAAACTAAATCAAGATTGTTCACGAACATTATAAGCAATGAACACAAACATTATAATCAATGTTTCATTAATGATTACCACGATATAGATATCTCAATTCAACAATTAAACATAGCTGCAAAACCTTTAAAAACCACTATCCTAAGAAAAAGGGGTTTTTAAGTTACTTTTTGATGATAATAGGAGTCGGACAACCAACTTTAATATCAAACAATTGCTCAACAAAGTGTTGGATTAGACCTTGCGACTTTCGGAAGGTCATTTACTTGGAGGTTAAGAAAGGAGTTTCTAGAAAGATGGTGAGTCATCATCCAAGATAAGGACGTCCAAATGTGGAAGCATTTAAACATTATAAGTGTCTAAGGCAAGCCGAGAACAAATTTCCTGGAAGCAAAGATTTCCAGTGTTGTGCGCAGGTGCGCAGAGCACTACTCCTTCCCCTATGAAAACCCCCTCATTTCTCAACTTCACACAAGCTTAGAACACCTACCTTTTACGAGCCATATTACGAAAGATTCAAGCATTTTAATCTTCTCTTTTCTTTAGTTTCTCACAAATTGTAGTAAACTTCCATTAAAATAGTCTATCACATCAACTCATTAGTTTTCCTAGGCTAAAGGCACACAAAAAAAAAAGCATTTACTTTTCATACCATCTTTTATCATTTTATTTTTGTTATTTTAGTTTTGACCATTTTCTTCGGTTTTATAATGATTTTTGGTTTTCTATATCTTTATAATCATTTTCGAGTTATTCGTATACTAAATCTAGGTATTCGGAGTTGTTATTTTAACCATGTGATGCAAGGTATTTTTTATGAGGTATTCAAAGTTTCTATTATTATTATTATTATTATTATTATTATTATTATTATTATTATTATTATTATTATTATTATTATTATTATTATTATTATTATTATTATTATTATTATCATCATCGTCATCATCATCATCATCATCATCATCCATTAATATTATCATTATTTTGGCTCCATCCAAGTGAGAATTCTCTACTTATTTATTTAGTTATTCATTTATATATTTATTTACCTATTTATCTATTTCAAGTGATATTTCTAAACTCGACTTCACTGCTTCTTATAGTAATCCTTGATCATAATTTCCGGTATGAATACGACGCCAACCTGAAACTTGTGATTCATAGTTATCATTATCATTGTCGTTATTTATTATCATTATCATAACTTATCATCATCATCATCATCATCATAATAATAATAATAATAATAAATATTATTATTATTATTATTATTATTATTATTATTATTATTATTATTATTATTATTATTATTATTATTATTATTATTATTTTGGCTCCATCCAAGTGAGGTTTCTAAACCCGTCTTCATTGTTTCTTATAGTAATCCTTGATCATAATTTCCGGTATGAATACGATGCCCAGCCCAAAACTTGTGATTGATAGTAAAACATCGATTTTTGTGTTGAGACTTATTTCTATCTTTGTTATAGCATCTATAACTGCTTCCGGTTTAGGCGGGCATCCCGGTAAATAGACATCCACGGGAACTAGTTTATCGACCCCTTGAACAATACTATAAGAATCGGTACTGAACATCCCCCTTGTAATTGTACAGGCTCCCATAGCAATAGCATATTTTGGTTCAGGCATCTCATATAATCTTACTAAAGAAGGTGCCATTTTCATTCTTACGCTACCGGCTATTAAAATTAGGTTTGCTTGTTTGGGACTCGATCTTGGTACCAGTCCATAGCGATCAAAGTCGAATCACGATCCTATAAATGAAGTAAATTCAATGAAACAACAACTGGTTCCGTAGAGAAGCGGCCATAAACTCGAGAGTCTTGACGACTTTGAAGGATCATTTGATGTAGTTGAAATAATTGAATTTTGGGATATTCAATCAAGTAGCAATGGCTTGAGATTTATTAAACTAGTGATGTCGAAATCTTCATGTTCAAGGTTTTCCTTATTTAAATAGCATGATTACTTGTTTTTAGCTTTTCTCTTTCCTAGAATAATGACATGTTGTAGTATTCTTTCCTCTATAATGATGACATATTTTAGCTCCTTTTCAAGCATGATTACATGTTCTTTTTGTGCCTTTTTGTATGAGCATGTCTCTTGCGGGGTCGTTCGTGTATATTTTTAGGCCCGAGGTGAACTTCAAAAAAGAGTTCCCTAATACATAATAGAAATTAATAAATATCAAATACCAAAAAAATTCAATATATAATTCATGCTAAATTAAAAAAAAATTATTAAAACATATAAAATGTATTTAAGCATACATAAGTGTATACTTAAAACATTGCCTCCATGCATTTTTTGATACAAAATAATTGATAATAGTTCGTGTCAGTATCGATGTTTTCCAACACATTTTTCTCAATACATAACATCGCTAGACCATTCGATTTTTCTTGTGACATTGTAGACCTCAAGTAACTTTTCAACATCTTTAACTTCGAAAAAATTCTCTCAGCAGATACCATAGTCATAGGCATTGTTAATTAAGAGAAATCGATAAGCAATTAAAACATTTGGATAACAATCTTCATCTTTGACCAACTTATTTGGACGTAAAGTCATTTGCAATATATTCAATTCAGAGAAAAAGTCACCTGCATCAACATCAGACAAGTTGTTGAGAGAAAAAGTATTCTTGAATGCTTTACAACATTCTCTTAATTAATTACTATCATTGCCTTCAACCTTTTTGAATCCATCAAAAATCCAAGAAGACTTTCAAAAATCTCAGTTGCTCAAATCTATCTTTCAAAGAAGCAATTGCCATATCAACAACCACTAAAAACAATTAACTATAAATGACTCCTCAAGTGATTGCGCTGCTTCATCATGATCATTCTCATCAAAATGCCTCTTTCTAAAAGCATGACGTTTAGTTGGAAGAGTTGGCTTTGTGTTCATCTCTAAGGCAAGACTTGTGGCAATATTCTTACTAGCTTCAGATCCTTCATCTCTATAGCTGTTAAAATGTGACATGATACTTTTGAATTCCTCGATGGTAGTCCCGATGCACATTGATTTAGATTGCAATTTCTTACTCACCATGTTGATAGCATGAAAAACATCATGCCAAATAACCATCCCAAGTATGAACTCAAAGTTTTGAAGGTCATTGGCTAAACTTTAAACTTCACCTTTTGCTTTAGCATCATTACCGGCAGATTCATACACTTTTAATAATGTTGTCACAATTTTAGGAGCATGATATCTAATTAGTTTGACACTTTTAATACGACCCTCCTGTCGGGTATTAGACAAAGACTTCATTGTTTCAGAGGCATTTCCTTTTAATTATACCATCTTTTGGTGGAACCAGCAAACAATGTATACATGTGTTGCACAATTCCAAAAAAGAAACAGCTCTAACACAAGAATGTGCCATATTAGATAGAGTAAGATTAAGACTATGACAAGCACATGGCATATATAAAGCTCTAGGATTTATTTCAAGTAGTCTCTTTTAAACACCTTGGTGTTTTCCTTTCATATTGGAACCATTATCATATCCTTGACCCCTTACATCAAACACGTTAAGGTTAAGAGATTTTAATGCATTCGGCAATTTCGTTAAAAGACCAAGTTTTTATGTATCATCCACTTTCAAAAACTCTAAAAAATACTCCTCAATTTTTATTTTGTCGGTCAACATATTAACACAACGAAGTATAAGAGTCATTTGTTCTTGATGACTTACATCTGGAGTACAATTAAGAATAACTGAAAAAATTTTGCCTTTTGAATGATACCTAGGATACAAGTTCTTGAATGATGGGCCAAGGTAGAGATGAGCTAATTTTAAATTTAACGACCAAGATAATAATAATAAATCTCATCGTTTTGAATATGGCTGATATGATCTTGCATAGGCAAATCAAATTCAGCAATCATTTCAATCAATCCCAAAAAATTCTTATTGTTTTCCTCATAAATTTTCTCATTTTTTCCTCGAAAAGCTATATTGTTTTTAGCAAGACACTTGACAACAGAAATTATTGTTACTGAAACTTGTCTCCAACGATTTTGCTCCATTAAAATTCCCTCATGGAATTCTTTATCAAGAGTTTAATTAGTTTTTAACCTCACTCTCAAATCATTCCAAGCAATCATGTTATTCAAATGATCAATGCTCTTTTCATGTTCTTTAAGTCTGTCACTCAAATGTTTCCAATCATTCAAGCCATCCATTGCTAAAGAGCTTGTTTTATTTCGTTTCGTGAACAAATTACAACAAAAGCAATATATTTTATCCACATTTTTAGAGTAGACCAACCTTTGTCACTAATCTCTCCATTGCTAAACTTTCTAGTAAAATGAACATATAAATCTTTCTAGAATTAGCATCGAAAGGAAAATTTATATTCAATTCTCTTTTAGGAGGCCCCTTTTAAACTAGAATATCTCTAGACTTGTCATCAAGAACAACCCAATTTATAGGATCATAAATGTCAAAAGGAGGAATAAAATGTGGATCAACTTGTTCATAATTTTCATTAGATTCATTTGGTACATTATTAGGATCATTATCATAGTCATTCATATTGGTATCATCCGTATTATCATGATTAGAAGCATTTCGAGGTTATCCAAATTTATAACATCGTCACTTAAATTTTCATTAGATTGATCCTGATTGTTGAGAACTCCCTCTAAAGCCTCCTCTCTCCTTTTAAATAATTTTTTTCAACAGCTCCCCTTTGTGATCGATAAGTGTCCTCTCTTTCTTTTCGTTTCTTTCTCTTTTCACTATTAGTTTTATGTTTGGGCAACATGTGGTGTGAAGTTGACTTATAACGTAATAAGTAATAATGATAAGAAGTTAAGAACAATCACACTTGTAAAATTGGAGAATTTGATCACATATCCAAATTCCACAATTTTTGCTAATTAAGTGTTAGTCTGTCAATTAACAAACAAAAAAATTCTTAGAATTGAACTTGTGCAAAGTACAACACGCGAATTACAAAGACCACTTGTGCAATATGCCAATACACAATACACTACAGAATCAAGTAAAGAATCAATAAAGATTAAGGAAACTTAATTGAGAATTGAACTAATTATAGCATTATATATTGTTAATTTGTTACAGTACAATCAATTGAATTTATTGTAGTATTGAACAAATACAAGCATACAACTAGTACAATACTGAGTAATCATGAAGTCAAGATTCATGAACTAAAAAACTAACTAATACAATTCAACTACTACACTATATTGGAATTACACTAACCAACTTAAAAATATAAAGCTAATATACTATACTAATGCTCAATTGAACAAAGGAGTACTGGAGTAACTTAGAGGACCTAAGAAGGTACGAAGTGAAGAATAGACAAGTAGACAACAACTTAACAAATTAATTCCAGTTGGATATAGATCCAAAAGAACAAAGCTTCATAGATTAGATATATATAGAGGATTTTAAAAATAAATAAAGCATCGCTGAATCATTCTTATGGGCCCTGGGCATGGGCACCGCGCGCCCCAAATTCAAGCCCACTGATGATCCTCGGAACTTCTTAAGTGGATTCAAGTTCTTTATGGAATTAAAGAAGGTCAATGAAAAGCTATGGTCTTTTCCATGACCTTAGACTCGGTTTTCCAAAAGTAATATTTATCTCTTCCCGACAAGGATACTGCTGTGAGGGGGCTCGATGCGTCGGGGGAGCGATAGTCTCTCCGGGTCCTCCTCTAAACTAGGTTTCGAATGCCCTTACAGTTTACCAAGTGTGAGGTACGAATACTCATGTGTTAAACGTGCAGGTAAGTGAGGCTTGATGTATGATCAGTGGACAATTAGGATATGTTGGTAAAACAGAGGAAATAAACAGAGAAAGACACGAGAGAATGCAGCAAACAACAATGATAATAATGCTTAATGGAATTGCATAAAAATTGATCAACATCTCTGCCTTTATATAGGCTTACAAAGCAACAACCTAAGCTAGAAAAACTGAAAAAGATAGCAACATACTACTGACTTATTCAAACCCTAAACAACTACGTCATACTAGGCATAATACTCGGACAAATATAGAGTATAGCTTTGAAACATTCTTCATTCAATACACTCCCTTGTTTCAAAGCTACATACACCCAACTTCTGCCTAAAATATGTATGTTTGTCAAAAGAAAGAGCCTTTGTGAGTATATCAGCAGTTTGTTCATTTGTTGCACAAAACTTCAACTCAACTTCATGTTTTGCAACCAAACTTCTAATGTAATGAAAGCGTATGTCAATGTGCTTCGTTCTACTATGATAAGTTGGATTCTTAGTCATAGCAATAGTTGCTTTGTTGTCACAGAAAATTTCAGTAGCTTGCTCTTGTTGATAACCAACTTCTTTCAACAATCTTCGAAGCCAAACCATTTGACATGCTGCTGAAGTTACAGCCACATACTCGGCTTCGGATGAGGATAACGCCACTATGTCTTGCTTCTTTGAGCTCCATGATATTGCTCCCGAGCCTAAGATGAAAGTATGACCTGAAGTACTCTTTCTATCATCAATACAACCGGCCCAATCACTGTCACTAAAACCAAATAGCGTGAAGCTTGCATCTCGAGCATACCAAATACCATACTCAATTGTACCTTTGATGTAGCGTAGCACCCTTTTTGCTACTCCAAGATGTTGCATAGTGGGAGCATGCATATAGCGAGAGAGAACACTCACTGAATACATGATGTCAGGTCGAGTGTGAGTTAAGTAGTTCAATCCGCCAACCAAACTTCTGTAATAGCTCGAATCCGCAGCTTCAGTACCATCATCATGCCGTAATTTTTCACTTGTATTCATGGGAGTTGCAGCAGGCTTTGCATTATACATATGGAACCTATGTAATAGGTCTTTAGCATACTTCCTCTGCGAGATAAAAACTCCATCTTCAGCTTGGTGCACTTCGAGACCAAGGAAGTATTTCAACTCTCCCAAGTCAGTCATCTCGAACTCCTTGGTCATGGATGATTTAAACTCTTCAATCAACCCTTTTGATGATCCCAAATAGATCATATCATCCACATAAACACACACAATCATAAAACCATTTTGCTTACTTCCTTTGACATACAATGTTGGCTCATTTTCACTACGCACGAAGCCATTCATGAGAAAGTATGAATCAACCTTCTTGTACCAAGCTCTCGGTGCTTGCTTGAGGCCATAAAGTGCCTTCCTTAACTTGTACACCTTGTGCTCTTCACCATTTGCTACAAAACCTTTGGGTTGAGACACATAAACTTCTTCCTCCAAGTCACCATTCAAGAATGCGGATTTTACGTCAAAATAATAAATAGGCAGCTTCATCTTCGCACCCAACGACATGATCAAACGCACAGTTTCAAAACGTGCTACGGGTGAGAACGTTTCATCGAAATCGATGCCTTGATGTTGAGCATACCCTTTAACAACAAGCCTTGCTTTGTACTTTTGGATACTACCATCAGCATTGTGCTTCACCTTATAGACCCACTTGAGTCCAATAGGAGTTTTGCCTTGAGGTAAGTCAACCAACTCCCACGTATGATTCCGCTTGATTGCGGTCATTTCTTCTTGCATTGCTTCTTCCCATGCCTCATCCTCAATAGCTTCTTCAAAACAGGTTGGTTCTGACACATACAAAGCAAACGAGCAAGACTCATACACTTCGCTTAATGACTTCATTTTTCGTGGTGGTGTTTCGGATGACATAGTACTCTGATCACTACTTGGTGTTGAAGACCCACTTCTAATTGGTGATGTAGGAGGTGTGTGAACTTCATTGTCATTAGGTTGAGGCATCTCATGGGCAACCTCATCACCTTCATTAGTCACGGAAGAACTTGAGAGCTGAGCACTAACTTGCGTATCTTGCCAACTAGCTGCTTCATTAAACTTGACATTCCTGCTTATAATAGCTTTGCCACTTACAGGATTATATAGCTTATATGCTTTAGATTGAGTGCTATAGCCAACAAAGATACATTTTTGTGATTTCTCATCAAGCTTTGAACGAGAATTGACTAAAGCATAAGCTATACAACCGAAGATGCGTAAGTGACTCACCTTGGGCTTGCGACCCTTCCATGCTTCATATGGTGTTCTACCATAAACTGCCTTGGTAAGAGAAATGTTGAGAATATAAACCGCGGTAGCCACAGCTTCGGCCCAAAACTTCTTTGGAACACACCTTGCATTGAGCATGCTTCGCCCCATTTCAACAATAGTACGGTTCTTCCTCTCGGCTATGCCATTCTGTTCAGGCGTATAGGGGGCAGTGAGCTCTCGGTGAATGTCGTTCTCTTCACAAAAGGTATCAAACTCTGTTGACGTGAACTCACCCCCACGGTCTGTGCGAAGGGTTTTAATATGGCACCCACTTTGCTTCTCCACAAGAGACTTAAACTTCTTGAAGTAATCAAAGGCTTCGGATTTTTGCTTGAGAAAGTAAACCCAATTCATGCGGCTAAAGTCATCAACAAAGAGTAGGAAATAGCGACTTCCACCAAGAGAATCAATTGACATTGGACCACATAAGTCGGCATGAATAAGCTCTAGACAAGCCGAAGCTCGCCAAGCATCGCCACTAGGAAACGATGGCCTGCTTTGTTTGCCATATACGCAACCTTCACAAAACTCAATGGTTTCGATTTTAGGCAAGCCAAGAACCATATTTTTCTTGCCTAATAACCGTAACCCATTAGCATTCAAGTGACCATATCTCAAGTGCCATAAACTTGAGTCATCTTCACCCTTTGCAACTAGGGCATTACTTGCTTCACTAACATTTAGAGGAAACATCTTGTTTGGAGTCATTTTAATGCTCAAAACTTTGCGTCTTTGATCATGAATATTACATTGCCCATCTTTAAAAATAACCGAGTATCCTCCATTGATTAATTGACCAACACTTAATAAATTGTGAGCAAGAGAGGGAACATACTGTACATCATGAATGAGTTTTGTTTCGCCATTTGAGGTCGGAATTGCAACCGTGCCTCTACCTTCTACTTTGACTTGCTTGTCATTGCCAAGTCGTACTACTGAAGTTTTTGTATCATCAATGGTTTTGAACCACTTTCTTTCACCTGACATATGATTTGAACATCCACTATCCACGAACCAAACTCCATGCTCCATCGATTCAAGCTTCGAATGGGCCAAAAATAGGTTGCTTTCCTCTTGCGGTGCGCGCCAAAGTTTGCTTTTGACTCTCCTCGTTGCTTACTCCAACAATTAGTCTCGATGTGACCATCTTTCTTGCAGTACGTGCACTGAACATTGCTTCTGGAGGTATGATTATAACCTCCATTGTACCTTCCACCATAACCGCGACCTCTACCGCGACCACGTCCACGGTATGCACCTCGAAACGCACCTCTGCCTCCTCTATTTGATGCTTCAGCCTTTCCCTTTGTGAAAGGTTCACCTCTCACTTGTAACGCCTTTTCTTCACCTTTCTCTTCATGTTTTGTGAACCTTGATTCATGGGCTAGCAAGGAACACATTAACTCATCAAACGTGTAGGTCGAAAGATCCTTCGACTCTTCGATTGCGACAACAACTCCATTGAAATCAGGATCAAGACTTCGTAATACCTTGCCCACTATCCTTTCGTTGGTCAAGCTTTCACCATAGGACTTCATTTGATTAACAATACTCGAGACTTTCGAGAGATATTGTTGCATAGACTCCTTCTTAGTCTTCTGCAAACGATCAAATTCGGAACGTAATGCTTGCAACTTCACGGAGATTACCTTCTTGTCGCCATGATACTCGTGCTGTATGATTTTCCACGCTTCTTTGGATGTCTTGGCAGACGATATGCGAGGGAAGATGTCATCATCCACTGCAGACTGGATGAGGAATAGAGCCTTGGCATCTCTTTTTCGATTGTCACGCAGCCTTTGATCAGGCTCTCCAGTTGCTTCGGTGTAGCCTCCTTCAACAATGTCCCATAGCTCTTGCGATTTGAACATGGTTTGCATCTTGATACTCCATAGATGATATTTCTCACCTTTGAAGATAGGAATGAGAGGTTGTGCAGTAGGATTGAGACCATTGTTCGACATGGTTGCGTTTTTTTTTTTTTTTTTTTTNTTTTTTTTTTTTTTTTTTTTTTTACGTGTACGAAGAGGGAGTTTTTGGGCTATTTTGAGGGCTGCGTTTCGAGGTGTTTTTGGGGCTGTTTTGAGGTGGTTTTGGGGCTGTTTTGGGGGCTGGCTCTGATACCAGAATTTGTTGGTAAAACAGAGGAAATAAACAGAGAAAGACACGAGAGAATGCAGCAAACAACAATGATAATAATGCTTAATGGAATTGCATAAAAACTGATCAACATCTCTGCCTTTATATAGGCTTACAAAGCAACAACCTAAGCTAGAAAAACTGAAAAAGATAGCAACATACTACTGACTTATTCAAACTCTAAACAACTACGTCATACTAGGCATAATACTCGGATAAATATAGAGTATAGCTTTGAAACATTCTTCATTCAATAGGATAAAGTAGATCTTCATCAAAAGTAGGAGTCGCTAGCATGTATTTAGGGGAAGAGCTACCTCATCTACTCGCGTATAGCGACCTCATCACCCATGCCCGACTTCGTTACCAGCTGGATTTAGGAGAGAAGATATGGATATCTGTTTTGGTACCTTATTTACTCGCGTATAGCGACCTCATACTCAAATGTTAGCACCTTCGGTTGAATCTTCCGTTGCACAGAAATTTCCAGTTCGGACCTAGCCTTACTTGCACATAAAGATTCACTACTTTGCTATGTCAGTTTGTTAATGCACATGTACTTTCCTTAAGTAATTACTTTAGTTTATGCACTTTTTTCTAAATCTAGACTTCATGTATTATATTATTAAACGTTATTTACACATACCGATCTTTTATTTATCTCAAGACTAGTGAGATGCATGGTTTTGTACAATTTCAAAGAAGCAAAAGAGTTATAAGCATATGAATAAAATTCTCATGGATGCATGAGTTAGTGTAATAAAATTAATACTAAATAGAAACGTATATACATGAAATAAAGAGGGAAGAGAAGCTTAAGGCACGATACTAAGAAAGCTTATGAGACATGAGATAGTACATACATTATAGCAAAGTAATACAAAATCCTAAACATGATACTAATAAATCCAAGTAATTAAAAACTGTATAATACTATGAAAGCCATAAATAACATGGAATATTATAGACTTTGAAGCTATGATATAAAACTAGGAGAAAGATCTTAATCATGGCACTAGAAAACACAGTAAAAAGCATATGCATAGTAAAATAAAGAACTATAAAGCCAAAAAAAAAAATACTAGAATAATCATGATCGTGGTTTAGAGGAGATTAAACAAGAAATTAAAAAAAAAAAAAGAATCGCATTAATCAAACTTGTAATGAAGAAATTATGAGAAAACAATAAAACCAAAATTGTTACAATCTAACTATGAATTTATACATATTTATGTTGAGGAACTCAAAATAACACCTTGTTCAAGCGTTTTTTAGTGCCTTAGAAACACCATGAGCAATTCCAAGCTTTGCATCGTTCTCGAACTCCAAAAACAAAGCTTTATAAGTGAAATATGCTAGCTAGTTTTGATTCCCTAAACTGAATTCTGACTTTGAAAATGCCTTGTAAAATATTTACTAAATGGATTGAAGTAATCTTTTTACTAAGATGTTCCTTAAGGTTTCTATAGTATTGTACTAAAATTTTTTATCAACAATCGAACTTTTTTGTGCGATATGATGGTTTCAATGCATGGTGGTCAAGATGTATGTTTGAGAGCAAAATTAAAAAAAAAAAAAAAAAAAAAAAAAAAAAAAAGAGGAAGCAAGTTTGCAAGTAATTGTTGTTTAATTTGTTGATTCTTTGTCTTGAAAAATGTTTTGGCTTTTATATAGTTCTTCGTCTCTTGCATTATGGCACAACATAGGCCCTACGCTATGACACAAGTGGCCTCTTGTCCCATGGCACAAGATTGTGGTTAATGGGTTTGACCAGTAAAACTTGCACTGGGAACCTTTTGCTATAGCACACAAGGAACCTTGTGCTAGAGCATAGGGGTTTAGGCAGTTATTGAGTAACTTTTATCCCCTGCATTATGACACAAGATCCTTCTTGTGCTATAACACACTGGATCATGGGTAACTGGTGGTAACTTTCTGTTTGCACTGTAGCACAAAGTGTGCCTTGCGGCATAGCGAAGGAGGTTCGTGACAAGGTGAAGTCTACAATCTACCGTAACCTGGCTGATAATTACTGTGTGGGTGGTGTTGTAGCACAAGGCGGTCCTACGCTATAGCGCAGGTGATGTTCAAGGAGTGCGGGTTTTGAAGATTTATTTTATTTTAAAAAAAAATGATTTTATTATTGATATATTTAATTTTGAAAGATCATTTATTTAAAATCAACAACTTTATCTTTAGCAATATTTTCAAAATTTTTGCTTTGTAGCTTCGGCTTGAGTGTTTAGACTCATTGTTTCCCTTGGCTATCAGTGCATGAAAAGGTTTAGGGGATCATCGTTGTTCCTTCATTTTGGGGAGACATGATTCAATGTCTACAACTGCCACTTTGACTGATATTATCAATGCTTTTATGACTCGATACTAGGGGAGCACTCATTGCACTTCTTCTCAATAAGAACTTCAAATCCTTTAACAAATGAACAATGGGTTTACAGCCTATCTTACCCATTTGATAGAAATTGCTGCCCATATGGTGATCACTCGTCAAGAGGAAAAGATTGTCCAAAATTTTATTTCTAACTTACTGCCCAAGTATATGAACCATCTCAAAGTACCTTGGACTTGATACTCTTGACAAGGTTTACCGAATCAGCATTGAATTTGAGAACGATCCACTCAAAGAGAAAAAAGGGAAGTGGGTTGGAAACCGAAGGACCAACTACACCAAGAACACCTCTACGAATCAGATTAGTCACATTAATGTAGTTGAAGCTCTTAAGCCTCAATTATGCGCCTGAATAGAGTGTACTCCTCTAGAAATAACATATACTTGAGCTTTTGAGAGGTTGCATTCAAAAGGCAAGATCATTTCGATTGGTCCTACACTTGATCCACCCGAGGATAAGGAATCACCAAGACGGGATGCCTCCAAATATAGCAAGTATTGTCAAGGCAAGGATCATGAAGCTGAACTATGTTGGATTCTCAAGGATCTTCTTCAAGACGTGAACTATGTTGGATTCTCAAGGATCTTCTTCAAGACGTGGTTGAATATGGTCAGCTTCCTATTCAGCCCGGGGGTACGTAAGAAGCTTTGCGCTGAAATAAATTTACTCACTACTTGCATGATAGAGAAAGATGAACCTTCACTTGATCCTCTAGACCTTATCACTTCTGTTAGGCTTCGATCATCAGAAAAGAACATCTCTTGAGGGAATTCAGGACCTGTTCAAATCCTAAAAGAAACATATAAGACCTCAAACTATCACCGATTCCAACATTTAAGACTGTTGGAAACGAGTTCAGATAGAACGCATGAAGATAGGATGGGACGAGCTCTTTATTCCTCTTTATAAGATTTTCCAATTATGCAACTGCCATCAAGATGAACCTAAGATCCCGAAGCACCCTGCATTTTTTATGATCTTCCTACTAATGTTCAAGAAACAATCTGTAGACTGTTGGAACTCAAGCATCTGGTAATAAGTATCATGGCAAATCATCGTTGTAACAAACACATTAGGGAATTATCTGGGATAATAAGAATTAGGAAAGGCATTGCAAATATAAATACCCCACCATTTGGGCTCTTTCTCTTCGATTTCACCTATTCCGATCCTCAACATCCTCCACCTTTCAGGCAATTGAAGAACATGAAAAGAAAACTCCCATAATTGAAGAAACAAAAAGGTCAATATTTCAGATAATTATACTGTTAGTTTAGACAAACAATAATAATTAAACTCGAGACAAGTAAAGTAGAGACAAGTATGGAGAGAGTGAGAGACAAGTAGAGAACACGCGATTTTAGCGAGGAAACCTTTCCTAGGCCCAATAGGAAGGAAAAAACCTCGACCACTAGGGATTTTGACTCAATTCTCTTTTTACTAACTAGGGCCAACGACTCTGTTACAATCCTAGTTAGTACGGACTTCTCTAAGTACCACTCAGTACTTGTTCTCCCTGAACTAGTTCCCCCTGAACAAGTTCTTCTCTTTCTCTTTCTCTCTTGGTGGCTTGGCCAACCTTCTCTATTCTCTAAGTACAACTCAGTACTTCTCCCCTTGAACTTGTTCCCCTGAACGAGTTCTTCTCTTTCTCTTTCTCTTTACAAGTGATTCACTCAAATCACTCTCCTTTCCCTGAACTCAAGATTACAGACTCTTAAAGTTGGACACAATCCTAGTACAACTGACTCTTGTACCTAGTCTTGTATGCTTCCAATGAAGTGCGTAAGTCTTGGTTGAATTCTTCTCTTCTGATCTTCAGTATTTATAGTGAAGTTACAAGTAGGGTTTCTCTGATTTCCTTCCTTGTTTTCACACTTCATATCTTCACCTATATCTTGGTGAATATTCTTCATAAGTGAATTTAGATTAATTCTCCATCTAAATTCACATAGATTTGTTACCATAATCTTGTGTATATCTTTTCCAAATATATTCAAGGATCTTTTATGGTATCTTCTTAGAATATATCTTCCATATCTTCTCAGAATATACTTTGAAGTCTTGTTGTCATATATTCTCTGAATATTCTCATGTGTATAAACCTTCTGAGTTACGTATTGATTATTTCGATACGTACTTGAGACATCTGAACTTGAGACAAGTTCTTCTGTTGGTACAACGGCTACTAATATATGTTTATCTTGACATCAAACAAGTAACCCATTAGTAGTATGTGTTTGTCACCATCAAAACCCCTAGGGTCAACAATATTCCCCCTTTTTGATGATGACAAACACTTAGATAAAAATATAATGCATAGAATAAACTAAACATATTTTAAAATAACTTGAAACGAATATCAACAAAATCAATCAGATTAATTAAGGATGAGTTTGTGAAAGAGAAAGGCAGTTTCAAGCATGAGAGGCAAGAGACAAGGGATACTTCGATATTTTTGTCTCTTCTTTTGCTCCTTTTCCCCCTTTTGACATCATCTAAAAGTACTTTGGCATATCACAGCATCAATAGATAAGTCATAGTCAAAGAGCAGCATATATCAAAAGCAAGAATATTAGCAAACCATTAATTAAACATAACTAGACAGCATTAACAGTTAATGTCCTCAAAAAATTTAAAGAAAAGAGCAGAAACAAGTAGAAAAACAAGAGAAAACATCAAAATAAACTAAGCATTTGATTTTTCCTTTTTGTTTTTTTTTCAGCAATTTTTTTTTTTTGGGGGGGGAATCATCATTCATCAGCATCATCATCAGGCTTGGTTGTCTCTCCCCTGCCTTCATTCACTTGTTCCTCCTCATTGTCCTGGGCTTCTTCCTCTTCTATTACGACATCATCGAGAAA
Organism: Suaeda aralocaspica; assembly: GCA_016808085.1. Lineage (NCBI taxonomy): Eukaryota > Viridiplantae > Streptophyta > Magnoliopsida > Caryophyllales > Amaranthaceae > Suaeda > Suaeda aralocaspica. The sequence goes on along the minus strand of PYUH01000239.1, from coordinate 427,734 downwards.
GTGGCTAACTTTGGCTTTGAGATCAATCATCTCGTCCCCTAAAGCATCCATCTTCCTCTCTATATCATCCAGCCTTTTCAGGAGGACCCCTTTAAATATGTCCTGCTTATTCATCACTTCCTGAATATCCACAACCAATTGAGCCATCAGATCACCTACTTTGACCACAGAGTACTTCCCAAATCCTACTGTAGTGTCAATAGGTTGAACCTCCACCACCTCAGGCTCTTTACCCTTAGAGGCAAGCCTTTGGCTCTTCCTTGCTCCAAATTCCGTCTCAGCAGGCTTAAGTGTAGGTTTTGCTCTTGCTTTAAATTGAACCATACCATTAACAAGTTCAAGTTTAATGAAAGACAAAGAGTTTTTACCAAGGATATCAGTTAATCCAGGGGCAACCAAATGTTTCGTTGGAATGGTGGTATGCTGAGCTATGAGATATGTCAGCAAGGCACCATAACCTAGAGCATTTTGATTTTCAATACAGTGAGTGAGATGTTTAGCCATTACAGAAGCAAAATTAATTTTTCTTTTTGTAGCTAGGGCAGAAGAGTAAATGTAAGCAAGATCAAGCAATGTGCCTTCCCACGTCATGAGTCCGCGGTAGACATTCTTGCGCACAAGGGTAATACAACAACTTACCAATGCACTCATATCACTCACATTTACATTGTTCTAACGCTTCCACCAAAATACTAACAAAACTACATCATTCACAATTCCTTCTCCAAATCAATAATACCCTTGGTTAGCATAAAATCATAACCTTCCAAACTTAAGTTCAAAAGCCGTTAGTAGTCCAAAGATTCAGCAGTCCATGTATAATTTTTCCATTAAACTACTCCAGCACAACTATCTCCGCATTGTGTAGTAAATGTACCAATTAAGCCAAACACGTCGGTTGACGAATCTAGATAACAAACACTCTCCAAACACAGAAATTCCATCTTGAATCAATAAGTCAAGGAGTGATCAAACTTGGGCACCTTGTAGCAACATTCTTAACTATCCACATCAGTTTTAACTTGTTCATGTTTTTATCTATTTGTTCCATTTTTCTGGTGCATCCTCCTTGAAGATGTCCAGTTGTTCCACAGAAAGTACAAATTTTGTAGTTAGGTATATCTACATACTTCTTGACTTTATCTTTCCTCTTATGATTAAAACCGACACCTGATCTGTTCTTAGATTGATTCTTTTCAAACCACTTGACAGCGTTAACATGACTTGATTTGTTATGATTTGATTTTAGGCTTCTTTCAAGATCTGAATTTCTCGTTTTTAAATCAGTGATTTCTTGTTTTAATTTTAAAAATTCATTCTTTTCAGCTTGTGTGGGGGACAGATTTATGAGTTTTGTTTCAGGAATTAGACACTTGTACCCTTGCAATTCTACATTTAAGAATATATTTTCTTCTTTAATTTTTTCACAAGCGTGTTTTAATTCAGTGTTCTTATCAAGTAGTTCAAAGAAGCGGTTTTCCATATCTCTTTTATTAGTCCTAATCCACTTAGCATGTTCTTTACGAGTTTCCAAAGATTTTTCTAGTTGTGAAACATGTTTGCAAATTTCTTTGTANGAATTTCTTTGTATTCATCCAAAGTTTCCAGCAGAAGCTCTTGAAGTTTTGAAGTACTAAGTTTTTTAATTTGTTCCTTAAGAGCATAGGGACTTACATTGAAACAAGTCAGGTTTTCTGTTTCTTCAAGTTCGGCCATGAGACAAATGTGAGCAGTCTCTTACTGATCATTCTCATCTTCATCTTCTGTCGTGGAACGTCCTTCAGCCTTAAGAGCAATAGATCGTCCTTTGGATGTTTCTGTTTCTCCAGTTTAAGATGCATCTCATGGGTCATTAATGAACCTGTAAGCTGTTCAACATTGAACTTGGAAAAATCCTTATTTTCAAATAAAGGGGTAACTTTAGCATTCCATCTTTCATCCTGAGGTAACTTCTAAGAATTTTTCTTACTGTTCTTCATTAGTAATGACTCTCCCTAAGGACTCCAACTCATAAACAATGTTACCAATCTACAATCATTTCCTGAAACTTTCCTTAGATTCCATTTTAAACATCTCATATTGTTGCATTAAGTAATCAATTTTAGATTTTTTAACTTCAGTTGTTCCTTCATGAGTTATTTGCAAAAAGTCCCGATTTCTTTTGCGCTCTTGCACCCCGCCGTACGATCGTACTCACGGGTCCAAGACCACAATGCAAGTATTTTAATGCAGAAGCATTCATTTGAATTTTTCATAGTCCTTTTCACGTATTCACTTTCGGGTTTAGAACATTCACCTTTTTCATCCTTTTGGTAATTTCAAATTACCATCACGAATCACTTTCCAGATTTGGAAATTATCAGCATAATAAAGTCTCCATCTTTGCTTTCCATTCACGATAGTATTTCCCATTGAAGTTGGGAGGCCTTACGGTGGAATGTCCTTCAGTTAGTCGTTCCTCGTTGTTTGCCATGGTTCCAGGATTCACTCGTCAGAATTACCTGCACACAACCAAAAGAGAACCGCTCTGATACCAATTGTTAGTTTTGACAAACAATAATAATTAAACTCGAGACAAGTAAAGTAGACAAGTATGGAGAGAGTGAGAGACAAGTAGAGAACACGCGATTTTAGCGAGGAAACCTTTCCTAGCCCATAGGAAGAAAAAACCTCGCCACTAGGGATTTGACTCATTCTCTTTTACTACTAGGGCCAACGACTCTGTTACAATCCTAGTTAGTACGGACTTCTCTAAGTACCACTCAGTACTTGTTCTCCTGAACTAGTTCCCCCTGAACAAGTTTTTCTCTTTCTCTTCTCTCTTGGTGGCTTGCCAACCTTCTCTATTCTCTAAGTACAACTCAGTACTCTCTATTCTCTAAGTACAACTCAGTACTCTCAATTCTCTAAGTACAACTCAGTACTTCTCTATTCTCTAAGTAAAACTCAGTACTTCTCAATTCTCTAAGTACAACTCAGTACTTCTCTATTCTCTAAGTACAACTCAGTACTTATCCCTTGAACTTGTTCCCCTGAACAAGTTCTTCTCTTTCTCTTTCTCTTTACAAGTGATTCACTCAAATCACTCTCCTTTCCCTGAACTCAAGATTACAGACTCATAAAGTTAGATCC
>PYUH01000239.1:406811-424577 GCA_016808085.1 Suaeda aralocaspica | reverse complement strand
GACACAATCCTAGTACAACTGACTCTTGTACCTAGTCTTGTATGCTTCCAATGAAGTGCGTAAGTCTTGGTTGAATTCTTCTCTTCTGATCTTCAGTATTTATAGTGAAGTTACAAGTAGGGTTTCTCTGATTTCCTTCCTTGTTTTCACACTTCATATCTTCACCTATATCTTGGTGAATATTCTTCATAAGTGAATTTAGATTAATTCTCCATCTAAATTCACATAGATTTGTTACCATAATCTTGTGTATATCTTTTCCAAATATATTCAAGGATCTTTTATGGTATCTTCTTAGAATATATCTTCCATATCTTCTCAGAATATACTTTGAAGTCTTGTTATCATATATTCTCTGAATATTCTCATGTGTATAAACCTTCTGATTTACGTATTGATTATTTCGATACGTACTTGAGACATCTGAACTTGAGACAAGTTCTTCTGTCGGTACAACGGCTACTAATATATGTTTATCTTGACATCAAACAAGTAACCCATTAGTAGTATGTGTTTGTCACCATCAAAACCCCTAGAGTCAACATATACTATAAGGGAAGCTCAAATAGGCTTCACTCTTAATCCTTAAGAGAGGGTCAATCTCATTTCCGCTCTCAAAGAATAAAAGGATGTGTTTTTAGGGTCATATGAGGATACGCCAGATATAAATAAGAATACAATTTCATTGGTACTAGGAATAAACCCAAAACTCAAAAGAATGAAACAAGACGGTAGCTCAAGACTAGTGATAAGGTTGCAAAACGGTCTCAGGTAGGGTTTATTAAAGTATTTTAGTATGTTGATTGGATTTTGAATGTTGTTCCTATTCCTAAGAAGGATGAAAGAGTAAGAAAGTGAGTAGATTTTTGTGACCTGAATAAGGCTAGTTCGAAGGACAATTTCCCTCTGCCACACATTGATGTCTTGCTTGATGATGTGTCTAATATATATTTTATTTTAATCCCTAATTCCCTAATTATTTATGTAATAACTGGCCTCATTTGAACCAATTTTGAGGCTAATAATCTTATTTAGTGTTTTGTGTGGTTTCATAAAGTTTGGTAGGAAACCAAGGATTTTGGTTGGTTTCTGCTAACTATTTTCGATACTTGAGAGGATAGGAGCACTCATAAGAATTTGAATGATGTTCAAGGCATTTACAACTCTTTGGATTAAGTTTGACATCTTACATGGCAAGTAGGAGGAAGTCAAGAAGCAAAAGTGAAGAATTGAAAAGTTTACAAGTGAAAATTTTGACAATTGTCCACTATTTTCATCATATATATATAAAAAAAACTATAAATTTGATTGCTTTTATTATTATTGAATTGGAAATTAAACTCAAAGTTCTTTCCAATCATAGGTTGCATGCCCTGTGGAACGTTCTATAGCAAAATTTATAACAATTTATAAATGACTCTGCAAACCAGTTTACTTGTGCCCGCAACTTAAAACAGAATTGATTGCTCCACTTTTGCTTGGTTTTGTGCGGGATTTGTTTTCCTAACTGAGAGCAAATATAAGGGGCACAAAATACAATCTATCTAAACCATACTTTTTACAATTATAATTAGGCTTAGTTTAATCATACTTTCTATCTCTAAATTAGCATTAATTAAGGTTTTGTATTAAAGGATCCTTGGTTCATCAATTCAATTCGAATTTTATTCATTCAAGTTATTGGTAGTATTTCTATTCTTGTTCTTAATCAATTTATTTATTTTGTGTTTATTAGTTTAATTAGTTTGTAATTAATTTATGTTTAATTGTTTTTGTTAATTTAAACATGAATTATATTATGTTTATTGTTTTGGTTTTCATAATTTTGAGTGAGTAGTTTGTTTTCAAAGGTTTAAGGGATCCATGAATTTGTTAATGGAGTATTCTTGTAAAAATTAATTTGTTTCATAATTAGTAGTCAAATTCCTATTATTGAGTATAATTTCTTACAATTTAATTGTGGCTAGATTTAATTCTACTATTTGGTAATTGTCGAATTTGATACCGAGAGGTAAGAATACCACAATAGACCATCGAATTATAGGTGGAAAAACTCTAGGCAAGAGCGATAGCTGCTAGAGGAGTTTTGAGGGATTCTAAGTTCAAGAGAATTAATGAGCCCTAATTTGATGAATTTTGTGAAACTTGTTGGTTTATGATTTGTGAATCCGTTAATTGTTCATGGTGAACCGCGCGATTGCCCTAAATTTTAGTTAAATTGAGTCAATTCTTAGCTTAATCCTACTATTAGCTTTTAATTTAATAATTAATCATAACCAAGACCCTTTTTCATAGTTTAAACTTTTTGTTACTGCTAGAGTTTTAATGCTTCCCCATGGATTCGATCCCTACTTATCTAGCTATATTAGTAAGTATTGTTTGTTTATTTTTGGGAGGTGGACAAAACCTGATTATTTGATAAAACTGCAAATCATGCATTACTCTCTTTCATTGATAGTTATGTGGGCTACAATCAAATAAAGATGGCAAAAAAAGACATGGAGAAAACAATTTTCACTACTCCATGGAGGTTGTATTATTGTTACACACTCATACCCTTCGATTTAAAGAATGCAAGGGCTACCTATGAGAGAGCAGCCATTACTCTTCTCCATGATATGATTCACAAATAAGTTGAAGTCTATGTAGATGACATGATTGTCAAATCCAAGCACAAAGAGGGGCACACGCTCTCCTTGAAAATATTCTTTGAAAGATTTCAAAAGCTCAACATGAGACTGAATCCTTAAGACAAATGAAGCTCGTAGGCGAAAACACACGCCTATATAACAACCATTGTTGAATACTTGAATGTTTCCATTTGAATTTGATTTCGATTTATGAAATGATTCTTTTTTGGTTTTCGGAAGAAGTAATTGAAGAAGAAAGTTGATGAAGAAGTTCTAGAGAGAATCAATAAAGGAGTAGCCTAAATTAAGACTTAGGTTTGTGATTAAGAAGGAGGATTTGGGGGAAAAGGAAAAAGATGATTGCCATGTTTGTGGGAAAAAACCTCTAAACTATGTCGTTTTAGTAGGGGAGAGGGTTCACAATGAGCAATGTGGTCACGAGACCATATAATAATTTGCTACTTGTCTTTTAGTGAGTGAGGATTGTCTGATTAATGAGGAAGGCAGAATGGCAGAAGACTCAATCCAAAAGAGAACATTATTGTAACAATAGGTTATGGTTAAAATTATTTTCAAATATATAATAAAATTACAAAATAATTATATCACTAAATAAACCCCATTGTTACAATTACCATTTGACCCTCTAAAAAAATGGTAGTAGTTGTTTTATAAACAAACACCTAAAAAATTCGATTATTATTTTTTTTTAACATTCACCAAAAAAAAAAAAAGCTACAAATTCATTTTCTTTTTGTCTTTTAATGATATCATGTTAGGAAAGTAGGTGTACTTGTGTTTGATTAATGTGGAACAATTCAATGAAATAATAATAATAATAATAATAATAATAATAATAATAATAATAATAATAATAATAATAATAATAATAATAATAATAATAATAATAATAATAAGAAGAAGAAGAAGAAGAAGAAGAAGAAGAAGAAGAAGAAGAAGAAGAACGAGAAAAACAATAAAGAAGATAAACAAAGAAACACAAGGATTTATGTAGTTCAATTAAATTAGATCTACATCCATTGGTGGTAGATTCGAGAGTTTCTTCACTGTGATGGAGAAAAGAACAAACGAATATACAAGGATTCCTAAAAACTACTCCCTTCGATTTTTTTAGTTGCAAAAATTATTTTTTTACATGCTTTTTAGGGAAGCGATTTGAGGATCCAAACCACTATATTAGACAACATAATTTTAACACAATTAAGAGGGAGATTAGGACTTATTGGTATAAAAATTGTTTTTATAAATTCGCTCATTTACCCCTTCAAATTTCCTCCTTAACATGAGTGCCAAAAAAATTGCAACCAAAAAGAACGGAGGTAGTATTACCTTAAGGTATGATCTAATGATCAGCTAAAGGATACTTTTATAATACTAGGAAACCCTAATAAAATACTAGAGTATTCTCCAAGTATAACTCAACTAACCATCATAAAAGATATGGTTTAAAAAATATTCTATAAATCAATATGACTTTAGGAAGTTAAACATTCCATAAACAAAATATGTTCTTCAACACAATCTTGATTTTAAGTCACAAAATAACAAACCTCCACCTGATTGACTTTAAATTGACCAAACAAGGTAACTCCACATTGAACCAAATACAAGAAGTAATTCTCATAAAAAATGTGGGACCTTCACCTAAAACAAAAATTATATAAGCCTGCTAACTTTAGGCAATCAGCGAAGGGGCATTTTGCATAACTTGTGAACCGGTGTGTCTCCGAAAACAAAATTACGTACACAAAACCATCACATGGCCTAGATTGTCATTACGCTTAGCATGCTCATCATAATTGACCAAACTCTCTTCGAAAACTTCTTCATCTCAAAACCAAACCAAAAAAATTTAAGTAATTCTAGAAAATAAAAAGTACTTAAATAATTTTTAAACTACATTTATACTTAACAAAGCATATAATTGAGATAAGAAATAGCATAACTAGAACAAAAATCTAATGCATAACCAAGATTTCTACTCTATTAAAAACGAGAAAAAAAAAGTAAAAAAAAATCTATCGTTGACTCCATGACAAAAATCCACATGTTTTCCCATATGCCAAGAGATCTCAAAAGGACACTTATAATGAAGAGATCGTAGAAACCGCAAACCCATAACTTGTAACTCTAAAATGCAATATCATCATCAAGGCCGGTGTTGGCAATATTTGTGTATTTGTCCTCATTATATTAGACTTATTCTCATTCTTCTTCTTCAATTTACAACAAGAGGCTTTGATATGACCCTTCACATGACAATTGTTACAAACTTTTTCTTTACCAAATTTTTACCACCATGAGAAACCAAAGCATTATTTTGAGTAGGATTATTAGAATTATACACCTATTTATTGTCAATCGAATCTCTTTGGTTTAAGGCATCCTTAACAACCTCCAAACTCAACTCATCTCTACCATAAAATAAAGTATCTCGAAAGTGCTTATGCGACGGTAGTAAAGAACATAATAGCCAAAAAGTCATATCCTCATCATTGATGTCAATATTGAAGTTTTCCAAATCCATAATAATAGAGAAGAATTCATCTAAATGAAACTCAAGTGGTTTACCTTCTTATAGACGAAGAACATGAAGTCTAGGTTTGAGTAGTAGGCAATTGGTCACACTCTTTGTCATATAAAATGACTCCAACTTCAACCACAAACACGCAATAGTCATATCCTTGGCAACCTCTCTCAAAACTTCATTAAAGAGACATAATTGAATTGCCGAAAGAGCTTTTAAATCAATCTCCTCCCACATATCCTTTGTCATGCCCGAAGGCTTTTTGGATACTATCAAGAGTTTTGTGACAACCAATTTGAACCAAAATGGCTTTCATCTTCAATTTTCATTTGTCATATTTCACTGGCCTATCAAATTCTCAATATTGAATTTCATTAACATAATTTAATCAAACTTGTCTATGGACACCTAACTCTAATATCTTAAAATTCTGGCATTGATACCAATTTGTTAGGAAATTAGGTGTTGTTGTGTTTTATTAATGCGGAAAAAGTCGATGAAATAATAATAAGAGCATACAAGAATAACAATAAAGAAGATAAACAAAGAACCAGAAGGATTTACGGGGTTCGATCATATTAGACTTACATCCACACGTGGGAAGTTCGAGAACTTCTTCACTATAATGGAGAACTAGAGAATAAAAGAGTATACAAGGAGTCCTAAAAACTATTGGCTTAAGGTATGATCTAATGATCAACTAAAGGGTCCTTTAATACAAAGAAACCCTAATAAATCCCTAGAGTATTCCCTAAGTATAACTCAACTAGCCGCCATAGAAGATATATGCTTTTAAGAAATATTCCATATATAAATCAATATGACTTTAGGAAACATTATATAAAACAACAAATATTCTTCATTTTAAATCACAAAAAAAAATATCATTTTTATCAACAATCTTTTTTTCTCACATTCATCATGCATCTCCTATTTGAGGAATGATAAATCTTAAACAGATTGACGAACAAATCGGGGGTGTTTTCATCTTTTCATTTTTAAGCAAAGATATTACCCAATGCATCACCCTACAATTTTCATGCTTTTTGGTAGAAAATTTGAAGTGACGAAAAAACACCTGATTTATTCATCAATTTGTTTAAGGAATATCAACCCTCCTCTTATTTCCCCTCTCTCTTACTCTCACACACACACAGCTAAAATTCATGCAAGTTTCTGCTCTGATCGGTGCAGATAAAACGAAACGACTATATTAATCTCAATTTTGGGCTTGATCAAACAATCTGTCGCATGTCCGACGGAGTCATTTAATTTTCTTGAGAATAACATGACCGTAACCTTTCATTTGATCACCTATATATAAATGCATTATTGCTTGGCCCTTGTTTATTACACCACAGTGTGTAACATAACACAATTTATTAGTTATTTTAATTTTACTTGTACAATTCAATAACCCAATTTGCATGGGCACCATAAAATACATAGAACTTGAGAAAACCGGCATCCTCAGCTAAGGCCTTGAACTCTTGTTTTGTTCTCTCTTTTCCAGGTAAGATTGACATAATGCTGATGTCTAATTGTGTTACCAACTTAGCTTCTACACTAATATCTCCTGCTTCAGGCAATATTCCAGTCAATATAATGACCTTACCATTTCCTACCAATGCTTTGTGGCAGTTCTTGAGGATCTTTAAGCAGCTTTCGTCATTAAAATCATGTAATATGTTCTGTTATTCAAATTATGTGCATACCAATTCATCATGAACAAGTAGACTTATAACTATTAATGACTGTTGGATAAACATACTTGGTAAATAGCATTATACCTTTAATAGGATTGCATCCCCATTTGGAATATTATGGAACATATCACCTCCAACATGCTCAATTTCTGTATACAAGCATAAATTTTAATTTTGATTATTTGCATTCAAAAACATCTCTATGCTCTACCTATAAGTTTTTGGGTTTTCTAAGGGTTACAATAAATTAGTTTTGAAATTCTAAAATGTACCCCTTAATTCATCTAATTTTCTAATTTGTGCTCTTTGTGATTAGCTTCAGAAAAGTTAATCGTTAGTTTTCTTTACATCAGTTTTTTTTTTTTTTTTGTTGTATATCCTAAGAAATTGCAGACGATATAAATTGAATAAAAATAACCAAATTTGTAACTTAGTTCAAGGATTTATACAAGAACTTTAAAACTATTGGATACATCTTAGAAAACGTGAAATCTAATAAGTACAGCTTAGAAAAACCCACAAAAAAATGTAGCAAACTGTAAATAAAGAGTGGAGGACGTCATTTTCAGACATAGTCAAGTCATACCTTGTATGTGTGACGGCGTTTTGAGAACATGAGGTAAATCAAAGTTGATTCCTTTAATATGAGGATATTTTGAGAGTACCAATTCAAGTGATGTGCCAAGGCCACCACCTACATCAACTAAGACCTTAACATTCTCAAAACCTTTGTATGTCTCAAGAATTTTCTTCATAACGATGTTAGTTTCTTCTGACATTGCCTTATTAAACATATAGTTGAACTCAGGATCTTTGCCCATATAGTCAAACATAGGCATTCCACTTGCCTTTTCAAATGGAATTATATCCTCTAAAATTGCATCCTTCATGTACTGCCTGTCATATTGACAAACACATTGATTAGTTCATGAGCAAATCAAATGAGAAAACGTGTTATTTAAGAAATTTCTTGCATGTAAGGCAAAATTTTACTACAATATGGGATAAATCTCACCACTACATCTTAACCTATTTCAAAACGACTTAGGCCTTGTACATAACCTAAAGTATAACATATTCCTAAATTACAACTATCAACGTATTAAGCTTTTGGTTGAAGTGAACCGCTATCATTTCATTTAGTTTAGTGATAAAGTATATAACCTATGACTAAACTACAACCATCAGCTTAAGCTTTTAATTTGGTTGAAGTGATCCTCTATCATTTTGTTCTGTTTAGTTCAATCTTTTTTAATGATTCCTGAGTCACTATATTATATTCAAAAAAAACATGGCCTTAAACACAATTTAATTTGAGGTACTCCTCCGGGCTTTTTTTAGTTGCTACATTAGGATTTTTGACACTATTCACATTGTAACTTTAACTCACTTTGGTGTTTAATACGTAACGAAAAACATAGTCATAAGGAATTTTGTTTGATTCGTCTCGATGTACATTTTTTGAAAATATAATTTATATAATTTTTTATTATACAAAACTCAAAAGGTTAATATTATTAGTTGCGTCTTGAGAGATGCAAAAAAGTAAATGTAGCATGTAAAAAAGACAGAGGGAGTATATTTCAATGGTGAATGTATAATTATTATTATTATTTCAGAGTTAGTCTTAAAATAAGTGGTGTGGCAGGCCCAATAAAATTAGGAGCCTATACATCTTTAGCCCATTTCTTTTGTTCCTATTTGCTGTTCGGTATTCATGTACTAGCTTTTTCCTCTCTTTTTTTAATTGTAAAAGGTTCATCTTTTTCAAATTACAATACTCCTTTTCTGGTTACGTGCATTTCACCCACTTTTCCTATCTCTCTTCTCCACCTCCATTATTTGAAATTTTTATTCTTCTACTCTATAATTTCATCATTTTTTTGTTTGGTTTTAGTTTCGAATGATTTTGATTTACTTTCTATCATTTTTTTTCTTAGCACAACATTATTTTTACGCTTTTTTTTGGGGGTAGGAAAATAAAGTTATCTCTCAATTTTTTTTTCTTTTTTATTAATTTATGTTTATTTTGTTTTAAGAAGTTATTTAACTTTTTCAGGGGTTACTAATTTTTGTTGAAGGGGTTACTTAACTTTTTTGAGGGTAATTTATCTTTGTTGAAGGAGTTACTAATATTTGTTGATGGTGTTACTTAACTTTTTTAGGGGTTACTAAACTTTGTTGGAGGGGTTACTTAACTTTTTCTGAGGTTACTAATCTTTGTTGAAAGGGTTACTTAATTTTTTTCTGTAGTTACTTAACTTTTTTTTGGGTTACTAATCTTTGTTGAAGGGGTTACTTAATTTTTTTTAGGGTTACTAATATATGTTGAAGGGGTTACAGGTTACTTAACTTTTTCGGGGTTACTAATCTTTGTTGAAGAGGTTACTTAACTTTTTTGGGGGCTAGTATTGTTTTCTGAAGGGGTTTCTTAAATTTTTCAGGGGTTACTAATTTTTATTGAAGAAGTCACTTAACTTTTTGAATGAAATTAGGCTTTAATGTTGTGTTTGCTTGATTTTGAAAAAAAAAAAGGGACTTGAATTAAAGAACTTACATAATGATAATCAATCAAGAAATAAATAAATGAGGTGGAGGAGAAAAAAAAACAACATATTTATGGAGGAAAGAGAAAATGTTGGCTTAAGTTTGGTTTTCACGCGTTTAGTGTGCATATGTGTGTGTTTTGTTTCCCTGACGCGCCTCAGATGTTGTTTGTCTTTTTATGCCGCATTGTTTGCATTTAACATGGCATGTTGTACAGAAAACACGCTCTTATTTTATTTATTTATGGCTTCTTTTTGTTCTATAATACCTTATTTTTACATGTTTTTGAAAACTAGTACCTTATGATTATTTCTTTAAACTTTTGTTCGTCAAAATTATAAGTTTTAGTACCACGGAATGCATCATCTTTGTCGTTTGGTGGGGCCAACTTGAAATAAATAATTCCTTCTATTTTAGCCTTCTCTCTTCAGAACTCCATACTATATGTTAATTACTCAATTGGAATCCCTTGTTTATGTTTCAAAATACGGTGATTTCAATCTCGACATTCATTATAGTATGCAAATTAGTTGTTTCTAAAAGTTGGGTTCTAACTCATTTGGGGTTTTTTCAATTGATTTGGGAATGTATGGGTTTTAGGATTTAAAAACAAAATTTCAATTCATTTAGAGGTTTTTCAATTGAATATGTTTGAGTGTTGAAGCGTTAAAGGAGATAAGTGTTATTATGATCACCTAGATTGTTATTTACTTTCACTCTACTCTAAAGAAGGGATGATAGGTAAACCACTGTGATATATCACAATGGAATTTTAAAGTAATATGTTAGAATTTCAGGGTTAAAGTCGTCTTTTTATATGCAAAGGGGTAATCGGATAATAAAATTTTCTACTTATTTACAAAAATGCCATGTGATTTTTTATTTATACATATCACAGTGATTTACTAGATATTATCCACTCTTAAAGTGGCAGCATTGCATATCCATACTAAGTCAACATGCAATTGCTTTTATGTCCTTTTTCATTTTTACTTGCCCAAAGTTCCATTATAATCAACTCCGCAATGTCGCCTTGTTTTTGCTCTTTCTGCTCATTTTAATATTGAACCTCATTGTTGAAAGTCATTTTTCAATTTATTGAAATTTTTGGATGAAAGAGTGAAATTAGATTTTAATGGCGTACAAGTCATTCTTGTAAATAAGATATATACTAGTATAATAATGCAAAACTTACAAATTTAAATTGAAAGAAATATAATGATCTTATATCTGTTTAATCAGGAAAAAATTATAATATATAAATATAAGATTTTCCGATAAAAGACCAATTTAAATGCAAATACAAACAAAACCACAAACAAAGTGGTTGCTTGAATTGATTCTTGATCAGCCTCCAAATCAATGATCTATTATATTGGTTTGGTAATGTTTCAACCTACTGTTTTTTTATGAAATAAGATAAATAGTAGAGTTATTGAATGAAATTCAATGTTTGAATTTGTTGATAAGTTTTGAATTTTTGCTAATAATTTGTGAATTAATAGTAAAAAAAAATTACTCTACACGACGCTCTAAAAACTCCTCAAAAAAGCAAATATGAACGTTGTGGAAAAGGATGAGGACTACATGCATGACAATGACGCAAAGGTTACGATTGACGCGTTGCGCGTCGTCTAATGGATCAAATCAATTAGTTCTACTTGGTGTGGCTGTCCAAGTTGGATACCTAAGGCTGTGAGTAAATATATTTATTATAAATTGTGTCTTATATGGATTCTATTGTGTTTTTCCTTGTTTTTTTTAGGAAAACTTGATGTGCTTGACGCCTATGAAGACTTGCATGTTGGGTGGATCGAGTTTGGTAGTGAAGTTTGATAAATTGTCGCCTAAGAAGACATTCCCATCAAATGGAACGAGTTTGTAGTGAAGTCTGGGGGATTATCGCCTATGAATATTTTCTCGCTAGATGGAACGAGTTTGTAGGGAAGTTTGGTGGACTGTCGCCTATGAAGACTTTCCCATCAAATAGACCGAGTTACAGGGTCTAGCAGATAGATCCGACCGTAGGAACATGCGGCATGTTCCGAGTTCGTAGGGTTCAAGTTTATGATGCGGCATCAACTCTTGTTCCCGAGTTTATCAAGTTCTTGCGGCAAGACTTGGTGTAGGTTCCAAAATGGATCCGAGTTGAGTAGGTGATTGTGGCAAGAACCGCCCGGAAGGGAGTAGTCCTTGACGAGAACGCCAAGATTTTAAGCAGGGGAGGTTTGTAAGACTACTTTTTCTTTGCCATCGCAGTCCAATGAGGTTCGTTGATAAGTGCTTGAGAAACAAGTCTGGCGAGTTTTGAAGAAGTACAGTTTATTTGTCACGTGAGTATTATCTTGCAGCACAACATTTTCCTTAATATAGCCATCTATAGGAGGGCACACCTTTGCTGGTCATCCATGGGAAGTTCATGGGCACGCTTGGCTTGTGTATGGGCGCTTGCTAAGCATAAGTCTAGGTTAGGGAATTGAAGGTGTTGCAAGATGAAGGCTTGGAAGATCAAGACTCGCGACGAATCCGTATTGGATGTGTTGCTTGGAAGGAAGGCTGGGCCTTTGTGTAGTTGGTCTTACAATGCTCGTGGAGAGACACTGAGAAGGCTTGAGCGGCTCATGCCATACTCACGTGTCGAAGACGTGCAAGGGACTGATGTGTCGCTTGGGACTGTTTTTATATACATATATACATTAGATTAGATATTAGCTTCATAGTAAGAGTAAAATTAATTTTAAAAAAGAATATATTGCATTACGATATATAGTATTGTAATATAAATAGAAATTATTTATCTGTTTTATTTCATTCAAGAAATAATTGCAACTTCTATCTTTTTTATGAGTTTGTGGGTATATTTGAGAATTTTCGAAAAAAAGTAGGTACACCTTAGAAATACCTTATATTTAATTTGTAACACAATCATGAAATGTTAAGAGTTATTATCAAAATTTCAATTTCTTAATAATTTTATTGTATAATATTTTCATCTTACAAAAACTCATTTATAATATCATCTTACCTCTCTTAAACTAAAGGCACCTTCTTTGAAAAATTCTATAATATTGTTGAGATTACCTTCTCTATTTACTTAAAAGCACTTGTACTTGCTAAACAAATTCTTGTTTTTTTTTTTTTTTTTTTTTGGTGCACAGGAGGAAAAACCAAAGTAAAAAACAAAAATCCTAAACCTAGGTGACTACTTGACGAGGGAGAGCCACACCCCTAATATCATCATGAAGGATTTTTAGCAGTTCTCGTGGAGGCTCAAGCCAAGTAGTAACCTTATTAGCACTACCTACACCCTGATTAGCCAACCAATCGGCAGTTCTATTTCCTTCCCGATAGACATGTATGACCTTAACCTTCCAATCCTGTAGTCTTAACAAATTCTTGTAATTACATGTTAGATAAATATTTGTCGTATGAATATGAGTTTCCCTTTCAATTTAATTGTCAAGTTTTTATCAAAAATGTTCCGGCTAAAATTTTCGATTACCATTGTTTTTTGGTGCAAGCTTTTTATACAAATTACTAAAATTTTCCTCTTATTGTTTATTTCTCACTAAACTTATTATAGTTCTGTTTTTCACAAAAAAAAAAAAAAAAAAAAAAAAAAAAANNNAAAAAAAAAAAAAAAAAAAAAAAAAAAACTTAATAAAATTATAAGTTATAATGAGATGAACTACTATAATGCATTTTTCTAATTTGCCTCTCAATACCTTTTATATTATTTAATTACAGCAATCGTTAAATGTAGGTTGAGTTGTACAAAAATTCAAATTGAACTGTTATAAAAATTAAAACATATATATGGAAATATATGTATATATATAGAAAAATTTATGTGAATCGTAGTCCAAACGACATTAATCTAAATTTCAATAATAGTCCATTTATTTTATTTTTTTGTTGCGGCCTAAAATCCCATAGTACTCAGTATGTCTTTTTTAAAATTACCATTTTTCCATGAAGGGTCCACGAGATTGGTAAGGTCCACCAACGTCGCCATTCACATTATTTTGAACAAAGTATTTCCCAGCAAGTGTTAGTCCATATACTCGTTCAACAAGGCCGTTCTCCCGCTTCTTCAACTCACATGTCAAAAGGGAGTGGGTGGCTAGGAGATGGAGCATCCGATCAACCACCGATGCTGCCCTTGGGTTCCGCGTCTGGATTTGGGAGACGATCTCTGATGCTGAAATCTGGGCACCGTGCCCTGCCCTTGAGATCTTGTTAAAGAATCCTAGTTCGAGGGCCACAGTGACGCTTATGGTGAAAGTAAAGGAGTTACTTACTTGCATAGCATAAATGCATGCTTGATCATGATCTTCAGCTATTTGCTCTTGATAACATCTTGCATTTTCTTGTTCAATCTACCCAAAAACAAAATGTATAATTATGTTTTTGTTTATGATAATTAGAAATCAATATTTACATTTTTTACCATATGAACATATTTTCCTAGCCAGGGTAGATATAATAGCCAACATATTTTTCTGCGTCATTTCGATAAGCATGAACCAATACGAGATAAAGTAGATAATAACAATAGTTTCTCACCTTAGACGAAGTATGTTCAGCCATTGTATAACTTCTCAGGCTTTATAATAATAATGTAGTGAACAGTACTTGTATATTCTCAAGATTATGGTTAAGAAAATACAGTAATATAGCAACATATATATATATATATATATATATATAACAATAGCTTTTGTCATACATCTAACAAACTTTGATAAAATGGCCTTCATTGTAGTACAGTAGTACTTAATTGATGATACGGCACTTTCTCACACGTTTTGAGCTTTTGCATTTTGCATATTATGGGGCTTATTTTAGCATAGATATGGAGTCACAAAATATATGTTGTTGAAGTGTTGAATAAGTTATATTTTCATACTTTCATGCAATTTCAAAATAGTAACGTAATCGCTTGTTACTTTTTGTAAAATGATCGGGTAATCAAAGATATTGTCTGCTATGTATTGATGGTAAAATTTGCTTATTGAAAACAAACATGTTCGACCAAATAATATACCGGAGTATATCATTTTCTTTTATAAGATTAGTAAACTTGAAATCGGTACGGTGCACAAATGCACAATGACAGACCAACAATATTTATGCAAAAATGCAATGGTTCATCTTGTAGCACAATATCTATATGAAGTGCCTATGACATCACAAAGTCATAAAAAGTTACAATTGTTCATTCTCAATTTCTTTTTATTTAAGCTATAAAATTTTGTTACCAAAAATTCTTCGACCCCGGCCCCTGGTCAAATTATCTAGGATCTGCCACTGCCGGTGTGAGGCTTATCTAGTCCTTAATCCTCAGGGGCGAATCCAGGATTTTTGTATGAGGTGGGCCATAAATTTAAACAATAAATCATTAGATTAAATGTAACACCCCACATTTTCACGTATTTTAATGAAGTATTTTTGTATTTTATTCGTATAATTTTAATATTTTTATTAAAAAATTATCTTCAATAGCAATATTAAATGAAAAATAATAATAAATAACTTTTGAGTAAAAATAATTATTTGTGTTCATAAATAATATTTTATGTTTATGAAATATTTCAAAAGGCTTCTAAAAATAGAATTTTCAAGGGTTTCCTAATTTATTTTGAAACAAGGGCCTAAAGGTAATTTCCACTTGTTAGGATAAGTATAGGCTTTTCTAAATCCTACTTTGGGGCCTATAAATACCCTTTAAAACCCAAATTTTCAAATTTTCATGCTCATAAGTTGTCATTAGGATTCCAAAAATCTAGAGAGGAAAAAAAAGGGGGGAGATGATTTTCCGAAAAAAAAATTGAGTTCGGTTTTTCGGAAAAAAGAAAATAAAAGAGAGAAGCTCGTCTTGGGATTCGTGCCTTGCCTGACCACCGCCGGACTGCCGCGCCACCACCGCCGGCCACCTCGCACTCCTACCCTTGTTTTGGTATTTTCGGAACTTTAAAAAAGAAGATTCTCGTTCTTTCTTTTTGATTCAATCTTGCAAATTCATGTTCATATTTAAGTTTAATCATGCTTTTATAAGTTTAATCATGTTTTAATAAAGTTATGATTTGTTTTAAGGCATGAATTAATTTGTTGTTCATGAAATTTTAGATTAGGGTTTATAAATTATGAAAGTTATGATTTTTCTGAGTTTTTATGACTTAAACTTCAATATTATGGTCATGAATTATTGCTATGTGAATTTATGTGAATTTATGGAGTTTATGATGAATTTATGATGACTTTGACAACTTCGATCCCACCTTCACTAGCTTCAAACCCACCTCTACCAAAATTCTTATCCACGCCAACAACTACCTCTAAAAACACGGTCCAAGACGACAAATTGTACACCAATAAATCATACTTAAACCATAACTACACTTGGATTCAACCACCCTTCGAATTTGGTAACAAATTTGGTTGTTGAAATTTGAATGAATTAATTGGGTGGTGTTCGAAGGTTAACGAATTTGGGTGGTTAAGGAATTGTGTGGGTAGATAGGTGATTCAATTTCTAGATGGGTAAGGTTATTGTATTTCTGCCAACGATGGGGTGGTGGTATGCCTCAGTGGTGTTTTTGTGGAAACTGATGAGGGAGAGTGGTGAAGATGGTGGAAGAGATTGGTGAGGAGAGAGAAAAATATGGTGGTGATTGTATGGTGATGGAGGTATAATGATTGTAGGTAAAATTAATTTAGATGATTTAATTAAGAAATTTTAATTAATATAATTAATTGTTTATTACTTTATTTGTTTTAATTTTTAATTTATTGGTAATTAGATAAAATTTAGTAAAATAAGGGTATATCATGAATTTAGTAAAATATTTAAGAGCATATGGTGCATTTTTGAAATAATGAGGGTAGTTCATGCATTTTTCAATAGTCCAGGGGTATATGGTGAAATAGCCGTTAAAAAAATACTTAAAAGGCTATGGGCAAGGCTGCCTCCTAGATCCACTCCTGGAAATGGTCATTTACTGGTCTACACCAGATTTTAATTTCCTTTATTGTGTGTAGCCTTTCCTTTGGCCACTAGTCGCGCCTTATAGCGCTCTATCGAACCATCAGCACGCCCCACATTTTGTAGACCCAGCAGCATCCAACAACGTTCATAGAGGGTTCATATGGCACTCAATACCAAGTCTTATATTCTGTGGAAGAGCGGTATACTCATCTTTCATAGCCGAATGGATCTAACAAAATATGTCGTCTTATACTACATCCATTTTATAGTTACCACAAGCTTGGTTTGGCTCATGACCTTCATGAATTTCTCGAGATATTTTTTTATGAAGTTTTGTTATAGCATCTATAACTGCTTCCGGTTTAGGCGTGCATCCCGGTAAATAGACATCCACGGTAATTAGTTTATCGACCCCTCGGCTTGATTTGGCTCATGACCAACCCACTAATGGACAATTTAATCTCAAAATAACATCATAAATGTCAAGTTTACTCTTCAAAAACTTATACTACCTTTTTTTTTTAGTTGCAACAAATAAATATCTAAATACTCACAAAAAATATTCATTCGTTGCTACTAAAAAAATAGTATTTGGTACCCCTGAACTTTTGCCTTTTCCATTTGGTGCCCAATTTCTTTTTGGATTCCACATGGTACCACTAGTGGAAAAAAGGTCATTTGCTGCGGGTAAAACCCCCTTATTTGCTGCGGTTTTTGGGCGCATCAAATAAGGGGGCAGCAAATAAGAACCTTCTTATTTGCTGCGGGAGAACCGCAGCAAATAATGGTTTATTTGCTCCGGTTCTTTTACCCCCGCAGCAAATAACCCCCCTGATTTTTGGAGGGAAAGAGGTTATTTGCTGCGGTTCATGTTAAAGAACCGCAGCAAATAACCTCTTTCCCTCCAAAAATCAAGGGGGTTATTTGCTGCTTGAGGAGAAGAACCGGAGCAAATAAATTAATTTTTTTATTTTTTTTTTGTTGGCTTTACAATAAACCAAATAAAATAATACAAATTGGAAAGACAAAATGATTTTCATATATAATAATAAAATCTACAATATATATAATACATCAACTGTCAACGACAACTACGCAAATTAAATAAACCATCACTTAAGTTAAAATTATTAGTTATTACATGATCGAGTACATCGTTAGTTTCATAAATTACTAGCTAATTATGGTTCTTAGTTACATTCACATACTACGAAGAAATACTTTGTCATCACGAACAATATGTTGTAAGGAAATTAGCAAGCTTGTCGCGAACCTCGTCAATCTCCGAAATAGTGAAAGGTCCATCCCGAATTGTTTTCGACGTCCTCATAATCTGAAATCCAATAA
>PYUH01000239.1:379545-405887 GCA_016808085.1 Suaeda aralocaspica | reverse complement strand
GTCATGTACATGACTATTTTTTGTAGGATAGCTTAGCTTGTATTAAATATTTTGCTTTACTCTAAGCTTGTAATAAGCAGTTTAATTATTGGTTATACAGTTGTTTGCATCAAAACTTGTAAGCAAAATATCATGCCAATGTTTATACAGTGAATTCAGTTAGCCTTCGATTGTGTGTTTCATAAAATTTCATTGCATGGCCCTTTGTTTAGCGGCCTATGTCAGAGAAATAATGATTCAGTTGCTTCACATAGCTCAAACTCTAAAGAGTTTACAGCAGCCATGACTACTTGCTTCACTTAGATACTAAACCTTCACTTATTGTGCCTATGGAATTTCAGAAGATTTGCTTTTGCTCCACCTATGACTAGTGACCAGTTACTTACGCTAATTTTGTTTAAGGCTGCTTGTAGATGTATGGAATCTTCGAAAGCCTACTTGATTATGTAAATTCTGTAGTTTAAGTTGATGATAACTCAAGGCTTACTGAAAGGCTAAAACTCAAATTAAACCCAAGTATGTAAAATCCTAATTGAAAGGCTAAAACGCTGGAAGTCGTGTAAGAGGTAGATGATAACTGAAACCATTTAGCTTGTTCAATTCCAGCAGAATCAAACATGATAGTAATACTTGTTGTTCTAAGGTCATGACAAAAGGGAAATTAATGAAGTATAATAATAAGAATAGAATAGATCATAACAGAAAGAGATTGTGCAGCAAAGACCAAAACAGAACATAACTAGCAGAGCAGGCCAGAACTGCAACATATCAGCCATAGTTGTGGCAGAACAAGCACAATAGGCAGACCTTCTGCAGGAACCAGCAGTCGTCTGCGGGCTCTCAACGGTCTTCAAAAATATATAGAAAAATAAAATAAAAACTAAAAAATTTATAATAGTAATTTACCACATAATTATAGTTTTTGTAAAAAGACATCATAATGTAAAATAGTGAACAATGCTAGGGAGGAGCCCGCTTACTCTCTTATTGCCCCAGGCTAAGATAGAGAAATCCCCCTTGATTTGATTACCTTTGGTACTAGCAGTGTCAAGACACACAACGAACAAGGTATACGGGATTTCACTACCACCCTTAGCTTTCTTTACGACCCTTCCGATCAAGGTATACGGGATTTCACTACCACCCTTAGCTTTCTTTACGACCCTTCCGATCTCAGATACTAGACTTTGACTCCATTCCTGAGCTTACTTAACGAGCAAAGGCAGGGCAAAGACAAAGGAAACAACCTAACCTAGCTAACAGAAACAGCTAACCAGCTAACGGCTAACAGCGGGAAACCCAGCTAACAACTAGCGAACTCGCCTAGCAGCAAAAGACAGGTTTTATATGCAATTTGGTTGGATTGGAAAGGAACCAGAGGGGGTATGCTGGGAAAAGCCAGACCTGGCACTTTATAGACTGGTTTTCAAACCCTAAAACCAGAAATTTAAAACAATGAAATACCCTAAAAACAGAAATTTCAAACAATGAAATACCCTAAAACCAGAAATTAAAAACCCTTAAAAATGAGAAAAGAAGAGAAGAGAAATCCCAAACCTAAAACAGCAGACTACGTTGCAACAGCAAGAACAACAGCAGATTCAGCCACGAACACCAACAGCAGATTCAGCAAGCAACAACCCTAAACCCAGAAATTAAAAACAATCAACAACCCAGAAATTAAAAACAATCAACAACCCTAAACCCAGAAATTAAAAACCCTAAAAAATGAGAAAAGATGAGAAGAGAAATCCCAAACCACGAATTCGTTTGGAGGTTAGCAGCAGATTTTGATTGGAAAGCTTCAAGCGCCAATTCGACAGATTTTGATGAAAACTCACGAATTCCACAGCTTCAAGCGCGAAGTGAGAGAGTGAGAGAGAGTTTATATTGAGTGAGAGAGGATCGAAGTGAGAAGAAGAGAGAAAGTGGAGTGTTGGTGGTTGGGCGGTTTACGAGGAAGGAGAAAGGAGGAAGGAGGAAGGACGAAGAAGAAAGAAGATAGGGTGAATGAAGGTATGTAGAAGTGAAGTTCAGGAATAATGAAGTTGAAGAATTGTGCGTTGAACAAATATATTAAACATGTGTTGGTATTTTATTTTTGCTGCTTGATGAAAACCCACGCAGCAAATGAAAAAAAAAAGCAGCAAAAATTATTATTTGCTGCGGTTCCTAAAAGACCGCAGCAAATAATAAAGGGCGGGTTTTTTTTTTATTTTTTGCGATTATTTGCTGCGGTTTTAGATGAATGGAAGAAAACCGCAGCAAATGGGCCGCAGCAAATGTGTTTTTTTGTACTAGTGTACTATTGTACTTTTAATTTAGACTATACCATAACATTTCATCAAATTTGCTTTGTATTTTTTTATTTACGTTCCATAAAATTGTTCTTTTTAGATTTTAAGGGGATATTTAAGCCCTAAAAGATAAAAATTATTTTAAAATTGGCCCAAAAATATTTAGAATGCCTCAGTTTAGGTGAAAGAAAAAAATGACCTAGTTTGCATATTTGGATTTTTTTTTTACGCAAAAATTATCCAACTAAGGTATTAGGGGGTAATTTTTGTCTTTTAGAGTCAATTATGGAGTCGAAGTGAAGATAAATGGACCAAAAATACCTTAAACTAATGTATTATTAAGTATAATGCTTCATCTTAGACTAAATTAAAAGTACAATGGTACTGTATGCAAACTAAAAAAAATTCGAGTACCAAATGGAAAAGCCTTAAGTTCAAGGATACCAAATGGAAAATCTCGTAGTTTTTAAAGGATAAACTTGACGTTTATGATCTTATTTTGAGATTAAATTGTCCTTAAGTGGGTTGGTCACGAGCCAAACCAAGCGAACCACTAACATGGTTTGAGTTTAGTTCGATAAGATTTTACTGATATCGAGTTTGAACTTGAACATAACTCGTACTATAAATCTACGGCCCAAGCTTAGTATGACAAGAATTTTTCGATTTAGAGCTATTTCACCATATACCCCTAAACTATTGTATAATGCACCATATATCCTCAATGTTTCTGAAATGCACCATGCATGTACCGTTGAACTTTCAACTTAATTCACAATATACCCTTATTTTGCTAATTTTACTCTAACTACCTCTAAATTAAAATATTAAATTTGACTAACTATTATTTATAATAATTTAAATCAATTAATCAAATTAGTTCTACAAAACCACCACTCTCCTTCATCATTACCAACTCACCACTCTCATTCACCTTCTCCTTCTCCTTCTCCTTCCTCCTCCTCTCTCTTTCTACAAACCTCACTTCACCTTCATCTCTTCTTCAATGGACCCATTTTCACAAAAGTTGATGAATGTTTATCATGCCCACCACCACACCACCATCCCAAAACAAACTCCAACCACCAAACCCACAAATCCAAAATCTAGTAAATTCGAAGCCTCCCACCCCAAGATCCATCAAGTTAAAACCCCCCAAAACCATGGTAGACGTTTTGCACACCTTCAACGATCTAGTAATGTTTTGGTTAAATGAATGTTTTGAAGTGTAAATGATATATTAGGATTGTGATGATAAATTCAAAGGCAAAGAAATGTTTGATGCTTCAAAGTAGTCAATATCAAATTGGATTTTATGAGATTTTTGGGGTTCTTGCCTTGGGGTTGATGGGTTTCGAATTTGTTGGGTTTGGTGGTGGTGGATTTGAGATGTAGGTTTGGTGGTGGTCACCATGGGTTTGGTGGTCATGGACGGATTTGGGTTGTTGATAGTGGTGGAGCCAGGATTTGCCACATGGTGGGTCACCATCACCCGTCATAGTTTGTTTTTGTTTCTTTTTTTTTTTTTACGGGTCTAGTTTCGAATTGATTTCCATACCAAAAATTTATTTAAAAAAAAACTTTACGACAAAATAGTACAAGATAATACATAATCAAAAATGAAATAGTACTTAAAATCCACCTTACGAGCCGAAATTGCTACTAAAATACATGTTACAAACAAATAGTGCTCTAAAACTATTACAATTGTTCACGACGGGTTTCCATGTTTTGATATCGTTCAATAATACCATCCATCTTGACATTTTGAAACAAATCATTCTCAAGAAAAGTAATTAAATAATCATTCAACATTTGATCTCTCATACTATTGTGTAATTTATCTATCACGAACGTCATGCCAGAAAATACTCTTTCTACACTTGCAGTTGCAACAAGGAGAACCAACACCAACTTCAAAAGCAAGAATACCCTAGTATGAGTTTCACATAATCCTGTTTCAACAAGTTTCATTGACAACTCGGTAAGACTCTTCAAATTCCAAAACCTTTCATCTTCTCTAACGGCAACAACGAAATTTTGAAGTGTATGTTCAAAGTAAATCTGATACTAATATCAGAAAATTAATCTGAAAAGGCGAAACTAATCACTGAAATTAGCTAAATTAATCTAAAATTAGCTAAACTAATCATTGAAATTAGCTAAACTAATCTAAATATCTAATTCAACAACAAAAATAAAACTAATTTAGTTAAAATCACACATTTAAACATAAATCTAAAATCAAACATCTTTTTTAAAGATCTAAAAGTAATTGAAACAAAAATCAAACTTTTAACATAATCTAAAATCAAACATTTAAACAATGAAACATAATCTAAAATCAAACTAATTGAATAATTGATTACCTTGGTCCTTGAATCCTTGATCTTGAAGGCTTGAATTGATTAACAACTTAACAAGTCACTTAGTCACCAATTACGGCAGGATCTCCAGCGAGCAGCTTAGCAGGATCTCCGGCCTCCGTGCTCGACGCGGCGACGCCTCGACTGCTCCTCCCTTCGTCCCAGTGCTTCGTAGTCCGTGCGACGGTACGAGCGGACGGAGTGGTGTCGTGACTTGAAAAAGTTAAAAAAAGTTCATATATGTAATATTGTGATTAAGTGATTTGCGAAGGTGAGAAAGAAGAGAAGAAGAAGAAGTCAAGAAGATACCTGAGAAGAAGAAGAAGAAGATGCCGTAGATAACTATGTGTCGCCGTCGAAAGTGAGAAGAAGAAGATGAGAGAGAGGGGAAAGGGGAGAGTTTTAGGGTTTGTGAATTGTGACGGATGAGAGAGGTTGAGAAAACACGGGTTTGCAATTTTTTTTAAAATTAACTTTATTTTTTTGAGTGGTGGTGCACGTGCCTCAGTGGGACCACACGTGGCTCCGCCACTGGTTGTTAGTTTGGTGGAGGTCCCCATGGGTTTGGTGGACGTGGGTTTGGTTGTGAGGTGGTGACGGGTGAAATAATTCAGATAATTAAATTTATTAGTTTAAATTAAGATAATTAATAGTTAATTTGATTTAATTTCTTAATTAGAAGGTAGTTAAAGTAAATTTGGAGAAATAAAGGTAACTTGTAAATATAGTTAAATCTTCAAGGGCACATGATGTATTTCAAAAAGACCGGAAGTATATAATGCATTTTGAATAATTTAGGAGTATGTGGGGAAATAGCCGTAAAATCAAACGTTAAGCTTCGCTAAATATATAGTTATATATTTTCCATATGCTCACCGACTCCCCTCCAATCCTCCATTGAAGCACTTCCTCTTTCCCCTTGAATAGTCCTTCTGAGGTAAGTATGTATTTTATTTCTATTCTCTCTTCTAATCATATACATTCATTTCAGAACCTAGGGTTTCATCATTATTTCATTTCACACCTAATGTTTTAGATACGGAGTATATTTTAACGAATTATACGAACAATTTTATCTGCCCTTTACTTCATTATTGTTCCTTTTGCTCAATAACTTTCGATTTAACTACAACATTTAATTTGTGAGGCGAATGAATTCATATGTGCTATACTAATAATTTCAGATAAATTCATTCATACAAATACAATAATGAAGTTTGTGAGTCGAATTATAAGACATAAACCCACAAAACCCTTCAATGAAAAAACACCGAATTCAATATTTGATGTATTCGTTTCGCAAACCTACCAAAATCGTTGTATGACTATAAGTAGAAGGGTACAAGACAGAAGCAAAAAGAAGAGAGTTCATGACCTCGAAATCGTTACGGAAAAATGGAAAATATTCTCAAAAATTCACCATTTGATGGAGGTAATTAAGGCTGAACCTGAACATGTGATTCCCATTCGAAACCTTGAGCAACATCGCCGTCAAATTAATCTCCCTAAACCACATAAACTGTCTGATTTTCTTAGGAAATCCCCAAAATTGTTTGAGTTGTGTAGAGATAGTAAGGGGATTACTTGGGTTGGAATGACCCAAGAGGCCGAGGACTTGCTGGAGGAAGAGATGAGAGAAATTGAAGCGCATTCGGATAAGTTGGCTGAATTTGTTACTAGGATTTTAATGATGTCGGTTGATAAGAGAATTAGGGTTGATAAGATTGCTCATTTTAGGAGGGATTTTGGTTTGCCATGTGATTTTAGGAATGATTGGGTGCATCGGTATCCACATCTTTTTAGGCTGGTAAAGTCTGAGGCTGATGACGGAGGTGTTGATCACGAGTATTTAGAGCTCGTTGGTTGGAAAAATGAGTGGGCGGTTACTGAGTTAGAGAAAAAAGTGGGTAGCCTTAATATGGATGAGCTGCATTTGCATTCTCCAGGAATGTTATCATTGGCATTTCCAATGAATTTTCCTCTTAATATTAGGAAGAAGATATATAGGTTTGGTGGGTCTTTGGAACATTTTCAGAAAAGGGGGTACTTATCCCCTTATGCTGATGCTCGAGGGCTTGTGGCTGGTTCACAAGAATTTGATAAACGGGCTGTTGCTGTTATGCATGAATTGCTTAGTTTTACTCTTGAGAAGAGGCTGGTTACTGATCATTTGACTCATTTTCGACGTGAGCTTGTGATGCCGCAGAAGTTGATGAGGTTGCTGCTTAAGCATTTTGGTATATTTTATGTTTCTGAGAGAGGGAAGCGGTTTCATGTGTTTTTGAAAGAGGCTTATGAAAATTCGGAGTTGATTGAGAAATCCCCATTAGTTCTTTGGAGGGAAAAGGTTATGGATCTGATTGGTTTTAGAGGGAAGAAGAAAAGAGTTGCTACTTTTGAGGAGTTTTCTGATATTGAGGATAAAGACTTGTTCAAAAATGACTCCGAGGACGAAAAACTTGGAGTGGGTTTGGAGCAAGAAAGTGCAATTGATAGTTTGGATGTTGATTTGCTTGGAAGTGATGCTGAGATGGATGTTGAGGAGGTTTCTAGTGCTTACAAGGATGCCTAACCTTCTTCTGGCCTATTTGTGCTTTCGATTCTATTGGATTATTGTTGGCAACACATCTGACTTCTGCTGTAAGATTCTTAAATCTATAGTATTCTTATTATCTTATATGATGTTTTATTTCCTCTGGATGTTGCTGTTTCTGTTGCTGTTGCTGTTGCATAGTTGTGTAAGTGTTTAGGTGCTGTGTTAGCTTGATTTTATTATTTGGTAGGTTGGAATTATACTTTTGTATTCACTATTCAGCGATGAGTGTGATGTAGGTTGGAAATATGTATACCTACATGTCATTGTGTATTATGGTTTATTGCTGAGCTCATGGCAATAAGTCTTTTCAGCAAATTGACTGTTTTATAGGAGCAAATATGTTTTGCTTGAGAATAGTCTTAGGCTCTTAGCTTTGAAGGGCTGTAAAGGTTTACTCGTAATTTTGTTTTGTCCTTAGAAACATTGTTCCATATATCATAATCTGATTTGGGAAGCTAGATTGTACCATCTGTCACCTTTGCAGTTTTGTTTGGCTCTTTGTTAGCAAAGTAAAGTTTTGATTGTTGTTACTTAGTTCTGTTTAACCAATGTAAAAGTCTTGGTTTTATCTTGGATCCTAGGAAAAATAGTGACCTCGAGATTTACTGTTAAAAGATGGATTGCTCCAATACTTCAGTGTAGTTAAATATTGGAAAATTGATGTTCATGTTCATACTTCGTTTTGACCGTCTTTTGTCTTATTGATTTGAAAAGGATCCCCAAAAAAACCTCAGTCTCCTTTGATTAGGGATTGGGATCATTTTTGTGAGAAAACCGGACCTACATACTTGTGAGCCAAATTAATACGACGCTGTTTTCACATGAAACAATAAGCCAAATTTGGGATTAAGGTCATAATGTCGTATTACTTGGAAGTTGGAAGAGGTTGTTGACATTGACATATGTAGTTAGGTTACCTTAGCATTGTATTGCTTGTTTCTTGGTTCATGTTCAAGTGGTTCAACTATTATCAATGTTTGTGTTCCAATATTTTGTTATCAATTTAAAATTTAGTTTTGAAACTTTCTTTCAAGTTTGATTTGGAGCAATTAAACAAGAACCTAACACAGCGGTTCCAATTTTTTTGCACAACATCCCGAGCAATACTGCATCACATCTCAACATCAAATGAGAAGATCTCATTTTTCTTGTCACCCTGCTGTGCTGTTGCCATCTTTGCTGTAATAAGTGTAGTTGCTGTCCACTTCTTAAGTTGAGCTGTTCTTGATCACATTTTTATCGACTCTGATCATAGAACCCATCTACTTCTTTCAAGTTTCAAACACTGCTTCAGCAGTGTTAATTTTTAGGTCCCCTCTATTTAAGCAAACACGAGAGCTGGCTTGTTGCGTTTGCATAAAAGTCTTTTTATTGTATAGTCATCCATATTCATCAGCAACAGTAGAAATCAATGCACAGCTCATGTCAGTCTCTGAAGGATGAATTTGGACTTTTGGAGCTTCTAGAATAACCCACAAAAGAACTTGCTGCCCATCTCTTTTGCAAATTTGTGATACTCACAAAGAGCATGTGTAATACTTTCTGTCATGTTCACTAAAAGGACAGCTGCTTTTGGAGTTGATATCTCTCTTGAAAACTCGTATTTTTCAAACCTCACCTTTGTCACCATGAGCACACCTTCGTCACCATGGCTCAAGCTTCAATGATACTTATGACCTTGCCTTATTCTTCCAAGTAACATAATCAGTACAAAATATGACATCAGTCCACCATTTCAGCGTCATATTCTCTAAAAGTAGTGTGAACTGTATCAACATTCGATTAGTCGATATTTACGTAAACTAGGGATTGTTTGGATAGGGGGAAACTGGAAAGGTAATCCCCATTTGTCCTTTGGTCATTATTTAGTTGGTCTTTTTTACCGACTCCCTTATCTTCTATTTGTTTCCTCGCCACACTTGGAGCTTAAAATTACCTAATATCCATTAACACATATTATCTCCATAATCTCCTCCTAGGCTCCAACACTAGGTATTGCTCTTATTTGGTGATTTATTGATTTTGTGGACCTCTAACAGTTCTGACCATTTCTTGCTAACCTATTTTGTGTTATATTCTCACTCTTCTATTATCTTTATCCCCTTTCATGATAGAACTTCATGGTGACCTTCTACTTTTGTAAAATAATTATGTCACTTTCCCCCCAACACTTTATTTTAGTACATACTTCATTATTTTGTCTTTTCCCCACTATTTTCTTCTTTATTATGTTAATTTTTCTTCCTTTGTCAATTTTTTTTCCCTTCTTTTCCCTGTACTCTCTTGTTATGGCTCGATGCTCTGGTTTACTATTGTCTATTGTTTCTTGTCTTTATTATGGTTGCTTTTTTGAAGATTGTTGTGGTGGTGGTGATTGTGAAGGCCGTGAAACTGTGGTTGATTCTAGTTTTAGTTTTGGGCAAAGCAAAGAACGAAAATTGGGGGCCTTTTCTTTCGCCTAGTTTCCTAACTGAACACCCCTTGAATCCTTAATCCAGTCACACGCATCTCCTCTTAATTTGCAAATAGGAACCAAACTTAAGGGCTAACCAGGTAATTATGATCGTTCCTTACTTTCTCATCCGCAGATCTGCCACTTCAACACCTGTGTTTCTAAAGCCTTTGCTCCACAAATGTTTCTCTAGCAGTAATTTGGACCAATTATTTTTCTTCCTGTCTTTATATAAGGATATATTTTTTCATCCTTCTCGTTTTTATGGCTAACTATTTCCCCGCTGTGTTGTTTCTATGTCTATTGCTTTCAAGATACTATGTATATATTAATTGGTCTTTGCCATTAGTGTTGAAGGCTTGTACTTTTTCCTATCATTTTTTGCTCTCTTTAACCATTTCATCATTAGTCTTGCTCGGCTCCTTCAAAGATCATCATGATCCCAATATATACCTCTTACATGCAAGTGCACCTTACATGCTGAGACAAACACAGTTTCTTTTTCATTTCATAATACCCGTAGTGCAAAACTTATTTCTGAATCTTTTCATTTTTAATTCTTCCCCTTAGAGACATCACTTACATCCATCTTAATATACATAGTTCGACAACTCTCATCTTTTTAATGCAATCCTCCTTAGATGCCTACATCATCATTATAGTCAAAGCCTTAATCCCAAAAGGACAAAGTTGGCTGCATGAGCCACTGTTCGTCCCATAATGTCATCCACAGAATTCCTTCTTCCAGTTTTTCCTATCCAAAGCTGAATAAGGATGTAAATCCAACCTTGTCATGTCCTTTCTCCTTCCACCCAAAGTCATCTTTGGTGCATCTGTAGAGGTCCTTGTTATCCCAACCCTCTATCCTTATAACAGGTGCATCTCTTGATCTTCTTTTCATATGCTCAAACCAACGTACAACTGAAAGAAAAACTTTGAACCTTCTGCCCGAACGAGCGCCTGCACGCTAAACTCTCCAAGGGGCCCATTCGCTCAACTAGATTCTTCGGTAATGCAGCTTGTGATAGGATGGGCATTACAGACATAATCATGCAAGTGGCTGATCACCTTTCCTTGGGTGAATGGATCACTGCTTCTATGCCAGATAAGGATTGTGTTCATCAACAAGCTCCGCCGACATACAAGGAGCTTACACTTGAATTCCTTCTTGCCATCTTAAAGTCACCAACCCTCAACCAAGAATCTCGAGCTACAAGGTGGGTATACTTAGTTTCACTATTTTTGGCAAACATTATGAGATAGACACTGATGAATTGAATGATCACTTCTTTTGGGATCATAATGCCTCAGTCTCTGATGCTAACGAGGTCAATTGGGAAACCTTTCTTGAATGTGCTTGGTGGGCAACCATTACAAACAGGTCCACACCTTATGCTTCTAACAATAGCAAGGCTTATGAGATCCAACATCCCGCCCTTTGCTACTTTATTAGGCTCATGGTTTATTGGCTATTTTCTAGAGGAGAGCTAGAGCAAGTTCACTCTGATGAGCTTCGTATTCTTTGGTTAGCCACTAATGGTTACCCACGGCACAACCGTCGTTATGATCTCGGGTTCCTATTAGCTCGACGGTTTACAGACATAGCTGAAGGTCTAGCCAACACTGGACCTATTTATATTGGAGGGATGATTACTTGGCTTGCACTTCAGTTGGGCCATTTGGATGATATTCATCATCTGACACCACTAGCGACTGGCATAGAACCCCTATCTTGACATCACCGCACTTTGGGGTTTTAACTTCTGCCGTCTCTGTTTTAGGCGGAACCGTGAGTATCTTGTATGGTGTGTTCGAGAGGTGTTGTGGTGCTTCCTCCCGCATGCATTTGTTTCAGCTAATCAGTTCACCAACGGTGTTAACTAGTGGAGAGTTCCTCTAAAGCACATCCCTCTTTTAGAGAGAGCTAATTTTGAGTGAAGGGACGGTGCAGCTATCACGGAACCAGAACAACAACAAACACTTGAGCCCCCATGTCATAGTTATGCGAGAGCTTCTTCTGTTCCATTCGACATGACCTCGATCATGAACCAATTCGATGACATGCATCTTTACAAAACACCACGGTTTGATCGGATTGACAACAACCTCCGAGGCCTCCGCACTCAGAGGGTTTAGTGGAGAGAACATCCCAGTCATGTCAACTCCGGTGATGTGATGGGATTTCCTAACCATCCTAATTGGCCACCTGCTTATGACCCTAACACCAAGCCTTCTTCTTATCCCCTTTATTCGTTCTACTCTCAATTCCTAGTCAGTAGTAGGAGGATCGGTGCCTCCTCCTTTCCTTAGTATTCATGCTTATGTGTCCCGGGACGGGACAATGACTGGCTTGGGGAGGGGGGGGGGGGGGTTTTGTATATTTGTAATTATTGTCTCTCTCTTACTCACTTACTCACTGTTAATTAGCTTTTTACTAATCCTCAAATTTTCTTGTTTTCTCTTTTTTTCCTCTTCTTCTTTTCTCCTTTAATCCTCCTAACTCCTTTCAAAATCAACTTAAACTAATGTCACTCATTTTACTCCAAACTTTTTTCGAAAATTCTCCCAATGACCCCAAAGCTAACTAAATTGCTCTAAAAAAACAAAAACACACAAACACTAGTGGAAAAATCGACATAGGTAATGCCCTATAGGTAACGGGCAAAGCAATGGCCTGTTATTTTTGTAGTTTTATTTATCAGTCAGATGTATGACCGTTACCCAAAGATTACTTTAAGTAAAGGGCTGTCAATGCGCCCATTATCGTAAGTCTTTAGGTAATGGGCTTCTGAAGACCCGTTATTTAAAGCTTGGTTTATCGAAAATATACACGTTAAGCAACGGGCTTACAATTTGCAGGTTACGTAAAATGTTTGGATATTTTTGAAGCATTCCCTCGTTGTAATCTACGTCAAAACACTTTCCTCCACAACAACACACTCATGGACTTATCCATTCTCTCTCTTCTGATTAACACCATCTAAGATTCTATTGCACATTATCACCACCAAACCTTCCTCTTCATTGTCCTCCAAACCTCATGATAATCTCATTCCACGGAGTCAAAGCCAAAATCCAATATAGCTACGGTTCTCCCTTCTTATACAACAACAATGCGAAATCTATCTTCTCCTTACGATTTGTTTTGCTTGATTTTTTATTATATCTTTTTGAATTAGGGTTTTGCTTTACTAGTTGGGTTTACGTTGCTGTTAAATCTGATAAATAAATACTGTTGGATGATTACTTTTTATTAATTTTTTATTTTTTATGATTGATTTTTTCATTTTGCAACGAGATCAGATTATTCCTGTTTACTTCTGAATGATAACTCATAGAATCAGTCTCCTGTTTTTATTTAGTGGAGATTTTGCAATTGGATTTTAAGTTATATTGATTTTTCTTTTTTTTTTATAATCAGAATTTTAGGGTTTTATATTGATTGTTCTTTGTCGATAATAAAGTTTTTTAATTGATTAAGGATGGTATGAAAATTGATTTGGTTGAATTGAAGATGTTTATCTTCATTAAGTATTTTGTTTTTGGATTGGTTTGATTTTGAGCTAATCATAGTGTTATATATGCAATCAATTTCTTTTGATTGACCCGTCTATAAACCCATTTTGGTGTGTTTTTATTTTATTTTTTATTTTTTATTTTTTATTATTTCTTGATGAATTGAGTTAGCGAAGAAGATAAATGGGTATTACTTAGATAAGGTGCTTGCGTTTCTAGTGAATTTGATTGATCATAGAAGGTTATGAAAGATTTGGATTTCCATAGAGGTACCTCTCTATCATCAATTTAGTTGCTTTAGGTTGACATTTCCGCATCTCCTTTAAAGTTTGTATAATTGTGAGTTTCTTAGAAAGAGAAGGTAATGAGCGTTGCGATGTTGGTTAAGCGTCAAAGACAATTGAGCTTACTACAAGCAAGGAGTTCCTTTTAGTGCTTGAGGTATGATTCAAATATGGTATATCAATTTTTGATTTAAGTTTGTTCATCTTTCAATTTTCTCAGTGTTAGTAGGTAGGTAGCTAGCTCAGGGTTTTGGAGTTAGGTTGTTCAATTTGCAAAAAATTATTATTAATAAAAATAGTTTTAAAATGACAATAATCTGTATTAGAAGGATATCAAGGCTTCCATAACTTAATACATCCTACTCTAACCCCAACTTCCTATAAACTTGTGTGTTTCTATGCATATTATTAGTTCTTTTAATTGGTTTTTTGTTGTCCTTCATTGACCTTTTGTAATTGTTTAGTCAATAGTTAATCTATGAGCTCAATCAGATGTTAAAAATGCATATAATTAGTGGGTCTGTAATATTAGTAACTGAATTTGTACTCCCTTTTCAGGTTTCTATAATTCCCGAGATAATAAAAAATTACTATTTTTTCTTTGTTTCTGCACTGAGTTAAGTTCAAGTATAGATAAAGATTCAAGTAAATGCTAATGTTTGAGAGAATATGGTTCTTCGTAACATAAAGTGCATGAACGGTTCTTGTTTCTTTCTTTTACATGGATGTGAATGTTTGATTTCACACATATCAGTGCATGTTCACTAAATACATCATTAGTGGTTTGTGCAAATGTGACATGAGACAATGCAATAGAATTGAACTACAATTTGGTTGTGCAGTCACAAATACAATAGACTTAAATGCAGTTTGCCTTTTGGTGATGCAAAGATAAATGGATTGTGGTACACTGAGCTGCAATGTTTGAGTTTATTGGATGTCATTCTCTACTATGGACAAGAGTATGTAACCTCTCCTTCCTTTGTTGCTTAATCACATAGCATGACTTGACATTTATTTCTGGCTAAATTTCACATTCATTCACATTCTGTATCTTTCTCTGAAATCATTATCCTATTTGCATCAAAGCATGAATTATGTGCCTCTCTTCTCCAATCTAACTGCATTTCAACCGTCAAAAGTCCGTGTCTCCTAACTCCAGTCATTGCCTTAATTGCTTTGACTTTAGGTGTGAAGATAAGAAATATGTTAGCTGAGAATCATTTAGCTAACAATTATTTAGTTGCAGAAAGAGCAACTCAGCTTTGATCCGATTTGTCTTATTAAGTGAATTAGAGGAAGCTTATTGTGAAAACAAAATACTTGGTAATCATGGAGACTCAAAATTTAATTTTTCAGAAGACCCTAAGGAATTAGCCATCCATAATTCAGAATTGTTTAGTTTAAGTAGAGTATTTTTTTTTTAATTTTAGCCAAAAATTATGGGAAAAATCCCAACTTTCACCTATCTGCTCAAAATAATCCCAACTCAAGTAAATCCCATTATAATCCAATGTTGTACAAAATATTCTCTACACGCACCTATTGACTTATAACCTTCTAAACAGGTCATCCTTATCCTTTCACTCACCATTCTCACCCTTATTACCCTCATCTCTTCCTTTTGATCTTCACCACCACTATCATCATCAACATCACCCTCATCTCTTTCCTCTAATCTTCACCGTCATCATGATCATCACATCAATTATCATCAACATCGTAACTCTCACCTTTTCCCTCTACTCTTTACCACCATCACCACAACTAATTTATGCATCATCATCATCACCATTTTACCATCAATGAAACCATTAGAGGCTTAGAGCACCACCACGTACAAGCAGTAGTAGTATCACTTCCTCCATCGCTTCAAACCCAATCGCCTCCAATTCCTGCACCACCACCTTCCCACGATACTACCTTCCCTCCTCCTCCTTTTTCTGCCGAACCTCTTTAATGAGATAACAACATCAAATCCTCATACAAAAACATTAGAAAAACAAAATTCGAACTCCCAAAACAGTAACCCCTGAAATTAGTCTGTTAATTTGAGGAAAATTGAGTGAATATGTCACAAACCCTATAATTTTGGGGACGAATTTGTGTGGTTTGAATGAGGAATTGGATTTAAGATCGATCTAAGTACAAAATTAAAGGGTGTGCGATGGAGGTGTTCTAGATGGAAGTGAATTTGGGGGTTTATTTTTTCTGAAAGTTAGTTAAACTTGCATATGCAGTGGTGGGTATGGTTTTCTAGAAGGAGAGAGATGGTTATGGATGGTCATTGTGGAGTGCTGGTGAAAATTTGGTTGAAAAGTAATGGGGTTGTAGTTGAGGTGTGTGGGGGCAGTGGGAGGGTAGGTGGTCAATGGTTTGGTGGCTGGTGGTAGCCAATTATTGTGGTGGATTTTTTTTGGGGATTATTTATTAATATTAAATTTAAATTGAAGTTAATTAAAATCAATTAACTTTAAAAAATTGGTTTATTAGAATATAGCCAATCCAAATGAAACACGTTGCTTTTTACTTCTTTCTCCAGGTTACCAAAATTTATCAACAGGTCATGGTGCATTTATGGAATATTTTGTGCAACATTGGATAATAATAGGATTTACTTGAGTTGGGATTATTTTGAGCAGATGGGTGAAAGTTGGGATTTTTCCCGTAAATTTTGGCTTTATTTTATGCTTTGCAGTCACCTACTAAATTGATTTGCTTCATTTTAGGAGCAATCTGCTCTTTTTGCTTGAACATCGTTCATAATGCCTGAGTTACTGCCTCACTCATTTAGTCACTCTAGACGCACTAACTCAGTCACACGCTCACTTACTCACCGACTCTGGCACTCACTTAGTCAGTGACTCATACTCATGCACTCACTTACTCAGCCACACACTCATTTAGTCACTAACAAAGTCACTTGCTCAGTCACTCACACACTCATTGTTATGGAGTTATGGACTAGTTTTCTGAACTTAGTCAATGAATTTGTAATAAGAAAATTTAGGAAGGAATTGTGTTCATTGATTATTTTCCATGGAAAGGCTACAAGATAAAACAATTTTACAATTCAAATGACTTCTCTCTTCACAACTCTTTCATCCAAATACAAGCAAAAGCATAAAGTTCATTGCCAGTTTAGTGCAAGAGCAATGCAAAAGCAAAATTGCAGGTGTTTCTCAGTGTTTGTCTTTCGCTTCATCAAATTCTGTCTTCTTCTTTCACTTCATGAAATTTTGGGATATTATTGTTGGGAGGCTTTGATCTATTCACTTACTAGCTACTTACTACTCTAGACTTTTTTTTTTTTTTTAGAGTTTCTTTAGAGCTGCTTATGAAGTTATGATTGATCTAATAGAATAAAATATTTACAAACACAGTAGCAGTCACTGTCACACTCCCCAACTCAGTCTGTCAGTCATCCACTCACTCATACTCTTAATGACCAACTCATGCACTGAATGACACATTAATCACAATCACTTAACCAGTCAATCACTCAGTGAATTACACTCACTCCCACACTCCCTAAATTAATCATTGTCGTTGATCAAGCAATCAGAAACTCTGTTATCATCACTTACTTAGTCCCTCTCACTTCCTCACTCATTATTTATTTTCGATTTGGGATTTGGTTGGTATGTCACCTTACTTTCTTTTTTGTTTACTTTTTGATGAAGGGTGATGCCAAGAAATGAAGCCTATAATGAAGAAGAAATGAACGAAGTTGGAGAACAATGGGCAAAGTTTTTTAGAACTAACTATTTGGTGAAATAAATTTGGTTAAGTTAGCTTTCATCGTCTTTTGTAAAGAATACGAGTATTTAATACTCAGCATAACATTACAGCTAATTACTTAGTTGTCTATGCTTTGTTATAAATCAGGATCTAGTTTTAATATTAATGGTATGTCCGTTTGTTGCTTCAAAAGCATGAGTAATGGTTGAGGTTTGTGGTTGTTATTGTTGAACGTTTTAATGGAGATGTTGAACTCTGCAGGTTATTTGTGGAGACAACAGTAGTTGGTAACTTGGTATTATCGTATTATAGACATTATTAAGTAAACAATATTAAAAAAAAAAAAAATTAGCATTATAGGTAGGGCTGACAATAATAGCCCCGAACTGCTTGTTCGGCCCAAATTGTCTGGATATATTATTCGCCTGACAATCAAATATATAATAGATTTCTTGAATAGAAATCAATCTGATTCAACTTTTTTTAATCTGAAAACGGTTACATCCGATAACTGATATAGCTCGAAATTGAAGTAACTCTGCATATACTAATCTGAACGTTGAGTAGCCCGAAATATCATTATCCAAATTATAAAAATTCATTATCCAAATTATAAAAATTCCAACTTGAAACAATATGTATTCAAAATGACATGATGATGTGAATGAGTGAATTTAACATTTTTGCTTAACCTTAGTTTTTAAATCCATAACTATATACTGAAACATGTCATTGCTTGCATCATTTTTACCTCAAAAATAACACGTGTCAATATTTCTTTCATTCTTTTTCCTCCAAAAACTGCATTAATTACTACCTTCTTTTTTCAATGTTAACTTTACATAGTACAACTTTAATTTTTTACTACTCCATATAAAAATAAAAATCTATACATCTTCCTTTCTTTTCATTTTATTTATTTATTTTTTATATAACAAAACCTATACATTTCCTTTCTTATTGAAATTCTAACTTAAAGTTGTGAAAACTTAGTAAAATTTTATCTTACGGATTGAACTAAACTTTGACATTTTCATGCTAGATTTTTTTTTTTTTTTTTAGATTGTCTCTTTACAATTCATTTTTTTTTCCTCTTGAAATGACCTGTTGAAATTTTTGTGGATATGCATGTAACTCTCGAAATTTTTATATCTCACAAATAATATCAAGTGTTGCAATTAATAAGAAACGGAAGTAGTATGCTTATTGTCAACTTCTACCTTTTAGGTAACGTGTATTGAATTGGCCCGTTACCTATAATTAGAGGTGGCAATCGGATGGACCGGATCAAAATCCATTGGGCAGTAATGGGTTCGGGTGATAACATATTCTGTTTATTTCGGTTGCTGAAAACATATTGGTTCGTATCAGGCCGGGTTGGGCTGGATGATTTATGTTATGATGTCATATCTTGGATTATAATAGATGGGGTTATCTGAATAATAAATAAGAGAATAAATTATTTCGAGTTCGGTTCATGACTGGTCAATGATATTGGGTTGCAAAAGTTAAATTCATTCATTTATTGGCTTTTTTTAAACAAGGTTTAATTAATTTTAAACTGCAACATATTTGGATTATTGTACAAACAAAGGTCAATAATTTAATGAACTTATAACAACCATCGAAAAGCAAAGTTAAACAAATAGAATTAATTCATTATTGGTGTAAAATTTCACATGACACTTCGACCCTCCAAATTAAATACGACAAATGAACAATGGTGTACTCTAATCAACTATATATATTAAAACGCAAGGCGAATCATAGCAATCCGCCATGTGGCGCTTCTTTAATACAATTTCAGTGTACCGTGAATGTTAGCCAAAAAACGTGTTTGTTATGAATTGAACTTGCGACCTCTCACTTTAAGAAATATAGACTTTACCAACTGCTATGCATTACTATTGTTATCTTTTCATACAACAAATTATAATATCATGGATTGCAAAATAAATGAAAACATTATCATAAAGCGAATGGTCAAATAACTCTTAATAATATTTTTTTTTAATATGTATGTTAAATCACATTAATGTATAATGAATAACAATAAACAATTGCTTGTGTGATTATCTTTTAACACATCGTGTGTAATCATTTCATATTCAGCCTTTTTCCCCAATATCATAATTGTTCTTTCACTTCAATTCTTTAAATTTCTTTAGCAATCGTGTATTCATGTTCAAAAATACTAACCGTTAAAAATATAATTATTCTCAAATAAATTCAACTCACATAAATCCCTAATAATGAATAAATCATTGCTTGAGGAAAAAAAACATTAACAAATGATTATATTTGAAAATAACTAATCATCAATATATAATTTGCTAAAACATTTTTATTGCTAATGTAAAAGGGTTTTGTATACACTCTCGATATATTTACATATTTAATATTTCATCTTATGAAATTTTAAGTTTGATTTTAAGATTTTTTTGTGAAAAACTACTTAGTAAAAAACTTATAAAATTTATTTAGTTAGCCTTAAACTATTTTTTGATGTATCAAATGATTCGGGGCAACGCCCGGGATCAAAGCTAGTTATTAATTATACCAACAATAATGTCTGTGCTTATTTTATAAAATACTAGATTAATCTCGTCCGATGCACGATTTTAACAAAAAATATTCTTTATTCAATTGTATCATAAATGAGCACATTTTGTATTAATGCATATTGATACAAATTGGAATTAAATTAATATTTTCGAACATCCAATTAATACAAGTTACCTAAAGTGCAGTTTTAGGTTACGAACATCACTTGTTACCTTGACAAACAATTATTATACTATACTCCCATGAGCATATTTCCGAATATACTTCCTAGTGTGTGTGTGTATATATATATATATATATATANATATATTCTTTTTGATGCTATTTTTTCCAATTCATATTGCTTGCCCAATTTTCTATCTGCTTTATTTCTCACTTTCTCTCTCATTTTATCCATTCAAATTCCCACAAGTCTACAACAAAGCTTCAAACCTTTAATAATGGAAGATTATTCGTTGATACTATTTTTCGACGAATAATCAACGAATAATTGGGTTTTCAATGACTAAAACGTGCCTTATAGTAGCCTAATTAAGGGAAGCCTTATAAAACGTGCCTTATATACTCATACTTGGGGGTTTTCAATGATAAAAAATATAAAATATGAAGCCCGCATTGAAAACGCGCAAAACAGACCTGGAGTGGGCACATGGCTCATCACAATGCAGGTGCATGGCTCCAATTCCTGAATTCCCAGTAGACTCTGCTTGAACGAGAGGACACACACCAATGAATGGTGCAGGCGCACGGCTAGGCGATCATGACTCTTCTTTCTTTAATTTCACCTGTTGTATTTTTACAAATGATCACAAGTTTATAACTTAAGAGATTCTTAATTACAAAGATCACACAGTAATGTTACAGACAATGCTTTGGCTTGTTGACTTGGCGTTGAGGATGTGCGTCCAAGCTGGCAGGTATGGTGAATGGCGTCCAAGCTGGCAGGTGAGATGGGCGTCGTGGCCTTAGGTGAACTTGGCGATCAGAGGGCGTCTGGCGAGCAAAGGTCTAACGCCTTGTAGTATCTGCACAAAGGAATAAATCCTTGGTGGATTTATCCCCTTCCGATGCTTAAGTAAGTAACGGTTTATAGAACTTAGAGAGAAAGAGCGTTAGAGAGAGAGCACAATAAATGCTTGTAATAAATGTCAATTAAACTACTTTGTTATGGTTTTTCATGGGTATTTATACTAGTGAGAGTACACTCTTTTGCCCCTTGTACAGTAGAGAACTATTTTCTTCTTTCCTCTGGTAGGGAGAAGAGGAGGATTACCCGGCGTGTAATGGGGATTCCTCTCTCCCACTTGGCTTTCTGCCTAATCCTGTGTATTAAATGGAGGACACGTGTCTTTCATCTGTTGCCCCATATTTTGTCACATGGATTAAGGTTAAGCTTTAATCTGAATCGTTGGATGAGTATATAACATCACCGTAATGAGTTAGCTCTTTCCTTTGGCACGCATCCTAATACAAACCAATTTTGCCTCATTCTAACTTCCGTCTCCTATCTAGACCTCGATTTCCATACTCCTTTATGCATAATTCAAACAAAACCGAGCATAATAACCAAGGAAGATAAAATCAAAGTAAAAATACTCTAAAATAACCGAAATTAAACCAAACTTAGCAAAACTCATCAGAATGACTAAATAATGCAAAATAAGCTGAACCAAGCTAAAATAGAGCATTTAGACCGAAGAATAAAAGGGAAAAACACTATAAAGACTAGACATATCAATGAAGTTCACGATTCAGTGTTAAAGCTGGCAAAACCCGGGACTCGAGCATTATTACAGGTAATGAAAAAGCTGCTCGTTTACTACCCTGTAAATTCGAGTTCAACTTAGGTTTATCTGATATTGCACTACTGGATTTCAGTGTGCTAAGATTTATCGAGTAGTTGTACCCTTGTCGGTT
Source organism: Suaeda aralocaspica (assembly GCA_016808085.1). Classification (NCBI taxonomy): domain Eukaryota; kingdom Viridiplantae; phylum Streptophyta; class Magnoliopsida; order Caryophyllales; family Amaranthaceae; genus Suaeda; species Suaeda aralocaspica. Next base: position 384,153 of record PYUH01000239.1, on the reverse strand, counting down.
ATGTGCCTATTTTGGCCTTGCAAACATATTCGCTACGTGAGATTACTAACTGCTAAGTATTCTCATATTTCATCACACTTGAGCGTTGTTATATATGACAGTTTTGATGTATAACTACAACTTTATATGTATTTACCTAAATCTTAGACTAACATCATGCTATAGGCGATTTCATTTTTCATTCTCAAAGAAATGTATGAAGCAAAATTTTCTTGATTATATATCAATAGTTTTTTTTTTTTTCAATATAATTTGGGGTCTTATATGCATATTCGATCAGGAGCTTCTTGTTTCTTTTACCTTTTCATTTTAGGGAAGACCCTTAGTATGATCATCTTTGGTTTTTACCTTGCAACATAATCGATCATTGTTTTTAATAGTCTGCTTCCATATGCAGCTTAATTCGAATCGTAATTGGTTTTGTATAGATATCTAATACTTTGTATAGTCTAGCACTCTAGCATAGATGGATCAAACATGAACATAGACAAGTTTGACTCATGGAATTGTAGATAACCTCATTTAGAAAGTCATGTATGTAAGAAGCTTCACGTCATAGTTAAATTGAAAAGGGGAGCCTCTAACGAAGGTGGAAAAACTGAATCCACCGTCCATATTCACTAACAAACAATATCCCATATATAAAACAAAAACAATTAATGCTTACTAATAAGTAAAAACATAAAATAGTAATAGTAGCTCAACCCAAAATTAGCCAAAGATGTAGACATTTGCTACTTTGTTCGTTTACGATTTTTGTTACGTTTATTTTTTGCACAATTTTCAATGCACTTATTTAAATGTTAATATATACTCCCTCCGTTCCTAAAAGATTGATACACTTTCCGTAAAGGGTGTTCCCTTTTGTTTGATACATTTAGAATCTTTCTATTTTAAGAATGTATTAGATTACGTTTTTACCCTTAGTTTGCTTTTTACTTATTTCACCAGCTTATTGAATGGACAAAGTTGCCCTTCTTTTATTCCTTAGATTCTTCTATGTTTTCTGGTCAAAGTCATAAAAATCTTTCAAATTAATTACTCACCACAATTACTCACCACTCACTTGTTATTCACACCTACCTCCCTCACATTTATCCATACCTTTATCCCTCACAATAAAGCATTTACGAAAAAAATCTAATGGAATCTTATCCTATTCTTTTACCTCTTTAATTGGCGTGCATGATACCAAACGTATCAATCTTTTAGGAACGGAAGGAGTACTATATATTATGCTGTCATTTTAAAGCTTCTCTCTCCTTATATGAAATATTTCAAACGTAACAAATATTGTGAAACAAAGGGTTAGTTTATAACAAATCTTTCACCAAATAGTTTGAACAAATATAACCGACTAATCTCAGAAAACTGAGTCAAAATAAAAGTGACACTTAATTAGTAGGGTACACAGCAAGAAAATTAAATAAGACGAGCATATTAAGTACAAGTACCAGACTACTAGTGTGTTGAGAGTTGATTGGCACACCTTAGTCCAAAAAGTAGTTGAATAAACTAAGGAAGTTTCCGTTAATTTAGTTGTCCTTGAAAATGGTTAAGAGTCACCTATACGACATAGATTAAACCTCGTGGTTGCTTTCCATTTCTCTATTAATGCAAGTGGTTAGCAATTGAGTGCACATGCTTCTGTTAGATAAATGATAATGTCATCTTTCTATTGACTATGAATGAATTCAAAAAAATCTTATCTACATTGGATGTATACAAATAAATAAATAATTTAGTATACAACAAATTTAAGTTTTTTTATAACTTGGTGTGATAATGTCCAATAAAATTATTGTATAAGTACTAGATAAAACTAATTTTTTGGTAATTTGAAGGTTGTTCTTTTGTAATTTTAAACTCATTGAACGTTTAAAAATATTTTTTAAAAATAATTTATCATATACCCTATTCTTTTTGCAATAGATGAGCTGAGCTAAATCGAAGCAATTGGTTGTGAATTGATTTTGACTTAACTAAGGCCTTAAGGTATGCTTTCTTTTTAGAAATGTTTTTGATAATTTTGCAATCCATTCTAAAACATCTAATAATCAGACTTAATTTTGTTGTAACAAATATATATAGTGGCTCATAATTATTTATTTTAAGTTTTTTATTTCATTTAATAAGAAATCGACTTTTGTCAGGAGACGAATGACCTCATTAATTCCTTGTTCGCTAAGGTTGATGGTTAAACGGTGGACTATCTTTTTTTTTTTTAATAATTATTGTGCATTTATGTCCACCCTGTTCATCAGAATTTAGCTCCTACTATATTCGAATTCGGCCTTAGTCGTACACTTGATTTATGATGGGCGAGTCTTTCAAAAAGAGTTTTCTACATTTAGGGCCTGTTTACTTCAGCTTAAAATCAGTTCAGCTCAGCTCAGCTCGGTTCATTTCAGTTTAGCTCTTCTTTTATTTTGCTATTCATTAATCCTTCATAAAAAACTTTCAGTTCAGCTGTTTTCAGCTGGAGTAAACAGGTCCTTAATAAGACTCAAATTCGAGATATTTCTTAAACGACATCAAACTGTTTACTATTTGAGTCAAATCTTGTTAATATGGTGAATTATCTTCATTGAGAAGTAAACCACGTGGCTAATTAGTAAGCCTGTATTAATTAAGACAGAATCATATGGTCGGCGGTAGAGGGCACTAAGTCACTAGGTAGTGCAATAACACGTGGAATGGCAATTGCCAATCGTCATTCACAAGAAAACCATGATTTTAAAGAACAATGGCCCCATTTTATGTTGGCCAACTTTGCTCACGTCACTGTACTCACTGGTCAGGGGTGTCAGATTGAGACACAATCTGTTGGGTTAATTAAATTGCTCTTAACTGAAACTGAAATAATCTGAATTGAAAGCGATTTGTAACCTGAGAATGACTTGAATGGAAAGTGAACGAAACTGTTATTGACCGATAATAAACCAATGGATTGAATTCAATTGAACCTGAGCTGAAAATGATTCAAACTGAAATTAAATTGTACAAAACTTGAAAAAAGGACGAACCAGACTGAATTGAATACTAAGCAACCTGTTTGATCTTTTGACCTAACCCAACCTAAACTGAACTGATATGACCCCAAACTCTATCATATGCAAAAATATAAATTTTTATTTTACCATGTAATAATTTATAACTTAATAGTTTCTTTTTAAAATTAATTAGCGTCACACATTATATTGTATATTGGAATCAATATGAACTTACACGTGCAAGCTTTCAAATATATTAATTAAAAAATTATTTGTATTTGTCAACTACACCAAAATCAGTAGGAAACACGATTAATATGAAGTACCTAGTATTTGACATAAAATATATCTTTAAAGTTTATCATAAGGATATTTATTACATAATTTTCAAATTTCATTCAAAGAGACAAAATGAAAGTCCCCACAAGAATCCAAAATAACCCGATCATGACCGAAAAAAAATCATGACATCTTTCTAACTTACTTTTACTTGACCCCTTTTAGATTGAACTGAAGTTGATCTAACCATAATGGTCCGAGCATGTTAGGGGTGAAAGTTCGATGTGCGGTTTGGACTTTGGCCAACTCCAAATCCAAACCATTATATTTCGATCTCTGATTTTTTACTCCAATCCAATCCAAATTATGTTGCAGTCCAAACCACACCAGACCATAAAATTTCGGTCTTCTACTTTTGAATCCAAACCGAACCATAATTTTGTAAGACACTTTTTTCTACTTGTCTTCCCTCAAATCTTACTTGACCTGCTAAAAGTATATAGGCATATATTCCTATCTAATGTACATTAAACAATCTTCATAACAAATTAACAAGTGGGTTAACGGTTTTTTAGGTTCTTTTGGCATTTTAGACTATTGGGCCTTCATAAATAACTGTGTTTGAGGATTCGAGTAGATCGGTGTTCGGTGTGCACCGAATTTTTAAAACTTTAAACCGAACACCGAAAATTTAAAAAATTTAGCTCCAAACCGCACCAAAATTATAAAAATACCGAACCATATTTTAAAAACGGTTTGGTTATCGGTTTTAAACCGAACGAGTTTCACCCTTAGAGCCTGTGCTAAACTATCTCTGAAGTAATAGTAAACTGTTTTGAGTTGCTCCCGAAATGGCATGAACTGAATTGGATTGAACCAAAGGGATAAAACGACTTAAGTTAAACTGAACTGATATGTCCCGAACCCGATTGGATCAACCCTAACTTGTACCGACAATCCGAATCGACACCCGTAGTCACCAGGACAATTACTGAATTACACCATAGTGCATGACTGCATGCCATCAATTCTGCCCTTTGATAAATTACACAATTTCAGGCAAAAGTTGGGAAGTCCTTAATTTTCACAATTTCTCGCACCATACGAGATTGTAAAACACTTTTTTCACGGGAAAATTATAGTGTTATAGATTAGAGCCTATAAAGTAACCCTTATTAGAGAGGTTCTAAATTTTATTTAGAAGACTCTTAGTATGTTTTATTATCATGTAATAGTCTTAATTTCAAAAGGATGGAGTCGAATGTATAAAGCAATGCTTATTCCGTACCCAGCCACCCATTCATTCTTATCTAAAGCGGCGGGGGGGGGGGGGGGG
>PYUH01000239.1:363882-379090 GCA_016808085.1 Suaeda aralocaspica | reverse complement strand
GGGGGGGGGGGGGGGGGGGGGGATATGAAGAAAGCCACAAGTTCTGGTTATAGCTTTATTACTTTAGTTATATACAATACAACGCAAATATATATTGAAAAAACATTTGTGGTTCGGCGGTAAACAGGATGTTTGTATGATTTTTATTTTCACACTCCCATTTTTAAAATTTTAGGGGGGGGCCACTTACTTTTGTTTCCAACATTAACTACTTCTTTAGTAGTGATTTAGAAGCACGGATGGATATACTCCATTACTCATATGTTTCTACGTAACAATGATTTATTTGCATTTTGTTTAATTGTATACACCATTACGATTCCTTGTAGTTCATTTTACTATTTAATTGTTGGTTATAGTTTTGGGGCCCAATTTTCAAGCTCGCCCTGGGCCACAAAAATCTCAGTTAAGACCCTAAACCCATTCTCACCATATCATTTAGTTTTAAACTTTTTACATTCAATTCATCATTGGTCTCCCTCTTTTGACTAGAAGAAAACTATTTGTAAGAGATCGCCCTTTTTGGTCGCTAAATGAGAAAATTGATCGATAAAACAGGTTTAACAATCGTGGAGGCCAATCTTTTGTCGGTCACAAAATAACTAATTTTAATGATTACTTAACTAATTTTAACTTTACTAGTGAGTGTCAATTTGTGGTATTTATTGTCGGTCTCAAGTTCGGATTAAAGTTGAGAGTCATTGGTAGGTTTGTGGCAACCAACCAATTGACATTTGACCACATATCATGGACATGGAGATGGATTATACATATAAGACGAAAATTGAATTGAATAAGGCATGCACTAGTTAGAAGGTTAGAATTGAGGAATGAAAACAAGATGAACGAATAAGAGGTAAAGGAAAACCTGAGCAAAATTGGACGAGGATTGTTGGTGGAAAGTTGAAGTTGTTGGGCAAATAGATTCTGGTGCTAAAATGCTAGAGTGATGATTTTTACAGATGACTCTTCTTATTGATTCATGTTTAGCTGACTCCAACTTTTTTGAGACGAAGACGTTGTTGTTGTTATATATTACACAACTTCATTTTGATTTCGTATATCCATTCTATTTTTGTCCAATAGTAAGTAGAAACATACGGAGTAATGGAGTATATAATTATACAATCTAGATGGTATACTCTAGAAAATAAAGTTATTAGCCATTTCCGATCACTAGTATTGTGTGCCCACTCTCTCTAACAATTATGATTACTATTTACATATCACAATACTCGCAAAATTTGCCATTTTGGGTTGTAACATATATTCGTAACTTCGCTTCATTTTGTATACTTACTATACGTTTTTATGGCAAATGACCATTGTGTCCATAATTTTGCACATGTGATGCTTGATTGTTCTAAGTTGGTCCATTTTCTCTCTACTCAAACAATTAATCCTTACCCTTATAAATACTAACTATCTATTTTCATTTTTTGCCTAGGATTCTGTATCGCACTCAAAGTTGCGAGTATTGTAATACGGAGGTAGTAATTTCCAATTTTTAATTCATATACTAGTGGACATGCCACGATGTTTCCCCGGGTTATGCATTTTGTTTCTAATTTTTAATGTTTTTTGTCAATATGGTTTATGTAAGTCATAATTTTTTGAAAATGTAATTGTAAGATAATAATGCAACAGTCGTTGAAGTTATAAAACTAAATGTAATACTACATATGTAAAGTATTTCCGAGTCAATGTTTCTTTTCATACAATACACGGTTTGAAAAATTAGTATTATAAAGAAATTATTGCAAGTTGATTGTTGTTATATATTGATCAAGGTGAAATGTAAGCATGATAGTCATCTCTTCATTTTATAAAGTCCGAATTGCTTACTTTTTTTTACGCTGTCCATAATAACGTGCATGTCCAACGTGTCTTTGGTAGTATATAACTATTAAAATGATGAGGGAGATAATTAAAGCATAGTTTGAGACAATAATACATATATATTTTTTTTTATTTTTTATTTTTTAATGTGTATGACATCAAAACATTTGATTGAGTTGGTAATTGAATTAAAAGACATAAAAAAGGTCATGCATGGATTCAATTCTTGTTGCTATTATATAATTCGAGACGCCTTTTAATATATTGTATGATGATTGCTATAACTATCCATAAATCGTGGTCAAATTTACGTTTTATAAAGTCATAAAAGTAAAAGTGAAGCGCATGTAAAGCTAACCAAACTCATTCTTGAATATGTTCAAAAAAAAAAAAAAAAAGAGTAGGATTAAATAAGTCAAATTGTAAAGTCATCATTAGATGATTATGACCTTTATGTTAGAAAACAACGGCTTAAATAAGTATATTACGAACTAAATTAAAGTATAACTATTCCAAGAAATTTGCCAAATTCTTTAAATAGTATAAAAGTTATCACCTTCGATAGTTAGATGTTTAACTCTTAGAGACAAATTAATTAATCGTCATCAATATAAAGAATTAAACACGAGTCATGCTTTTACGTGCACTTGCAATAATCATCTCTCTCCATATGGTTGTAAAGATATTCATACGTAGAAATATACGTAGAATGATTTTTTCTTTCTCATAGTATTGGCAACAATTTTTTTTTTTTGAGTAATCATAATCTTTACTACTCAATCTGTTCCATATTTTGTTATCGCTTTTTTGTTTAATTATGCTATTCACATATCATATTTTGACCATTATGTGCACTTTATACATAGGTAAAAAAAATATTCATATGAGATCTTGTTTGATTTGTCTTGATTTATCCTAATAGAATATCAACTTTTTATCATTTTTACAAATACAAAAGTATAAATATAAAAGCTAGAAGATTTACATTGTTAATCGCAGAAAGGTTATATGTAAAGAAAAATATGGATGAAGGGAGTAGTAATCAATGTGGTTGCAATACTAAGACCATGTTCTCTTCATCTTATTTTTGCTTATCTAAACTTATTTTTGCTGAACTCAACTTGTTTTTACTTATCTGAACTTATTTTTGCTGAAAATAAATAAAATATACAAGAAAAACATCGCCTAATATTTTGATAAACTATGTCCTTTTACTCTTTCTCTAAAATGAATGTACCACGCACGTCCACTAATCACTTACCTTTTGTTCCTGTTAATCTCCTTTAATCACTTATCACCCATATCTTTAAAATATTTCAACAAATGTGACACCAAAATTACGGGTACATACTAGAAGAGAATGTCGATTATATACAAGCTAAAAGTGATCATCAAAGGCCAATTAACTCGATAAATTTTTTTTACAAAGTTAACACATCTTGAAAAGGCCAATGACTCGACAAGCCCTCTAAATTATTGAATTTTAAACATATTTTCTTAGTTGAGGCTGGATTTAACCCGATCATTTAATCACCTCTAATATCAATATTAATACATTACCAAAAAATTGTGGATAATTAATTTATTATCCTACATTAATTTTATACCATCTTTATATATCATCAAACTAATTTACTAATAAAAAAATCAACTCATTAATTATACCAAACCTACTCAATAAAATATGATTTAATTACCTAAAGACTTGCTTATTTTATAAAGAATTGTATGGCCCACTTTCTGTAACAATAGTCAACCGCCTTATCTTACACTACGCATATAAATTTGCATATGAAGGTGGCAACTTCGCTTCATTGCTTTGCATCTTGTCTCCTTCTCTTTCAAACTAAATATTCTCCTACAATCTCCAACTTTCAATGTTCTAGCAAATTCTATTGTGTTTTTTTTTTTTTTTAAAGCTATCTTCTTTATTCAACTTTACTTTATAAACGTAATTGTGAATATATTTGTATATTATTCCTTATTCCAATTTTTTGTTAAATAATATTCTTCTTTGCATATATATATATATACTCTTCATATATCATATAGTTGATATTGTTGATCAATTCATCAAAAATCGTAAACCAAAAAAAATATAAGCTCTTACATGGCTCCAAGGTTAGACAAGCCAACTTCCGAAATGTCCGATGCTGTGAACCATGATGGTCGCGCCACGTGTTCAAAGGTTACCTTAGAAGAATCAAACTTGATGGTAAATGGTCAAGTGATACTATCCGATGTTCCACTAAACATCACCATCAATAGTAAGCCGGGTTATAACGGGCTTTTCATGGGGTTTTATGCATTACAGCCCGAAGCCCGGCACGTGGTGCCAGTGGGTCAGCTTAAGGATATTCCCTTTATGAGCATTTTTAGGTTCAAAGTTTGGTGGACCACCCATTGGACGGGTTCCAATGGGCGGGACCTTGAGCATGAGACTCAAATCCTTATTCTTGATAAGTCTGATCAAGGTTCGGGGCGGCCTTATGTTGTGATCCTTCCTTTAATAGAGGGCCTGTTCCGAGCCTCGCTTCAGCCCGGTTCGGTTGATAGTTATGTAGATGTGTGTGTTGAGAGTGGGTCCACAAAAGTAACTGGAGACTCATTTAAAGCCATACTCTACATAAGAGCTGGGCTTGACTCATTTGAGTTAGTTAAAGATGCTATGAAGGAAGTTCAGGCCCATTTAGGGACATTCAAGTTATTAGAGGAAAAAAGCCCACCAGGAATAGTAGATAAATTTGGGTGGTGCACTTGGGATGCATTTTATCTCAAAGTAGAGCCCCAAGGTGTTTGGGAAGGAGTCAAGGGGCTCGTCGAAAATGGGACACCACCGGGCCTTGTTCTCATCGATGATGGGTGGCAATCTATTTGCCACGATGATGATCCAATTAGTGACCAAGAAGGGATCAACCGGACTTCTGCGGGTGAGCAAATGCCATGTAGGTTGATCAAGTATGAGGAAAATTTTAAGTTTAGGGACTATAAGAGCCCAATGACCAGTGATGGGCCTAAAAAGGGTATGGGTGCTTTTGTTAGGGACCTTAAAGAGGAGTTTAAGACTGTTGAGCATGTGTATGTTTGGCATGCTTTTATGGGCTATTGGGGAGGTGTAAGGCCCAATGTTACAGGCCTACCAGAGGCCCAAGTGGTGACCCCGAAGCTAACCCCGGGCCTTGAGATGACAATGGAGGATCTTGCCGTAGATAAAATTGTTAACAATGGTGTTGGGCTGGTTCAACCCGAAAAAGCCCATGAGCTTTATGAAGGGTTGCATTCTCACTTGGAGGCATGTGGAATTGATGGAGTCAAAGTTGATGTTATCCATGTAAGTGTTTACTATCTTCAATATCTTAAAATCAATTTTCTTCATATAAAATTTTTGGTCCATTAAATGTGCTTCGTGTGTAAATGATTAATTCGTAAACATGGCTTTGTAAAAGACTTAGGACATGTCGTTTCATGATTTAGAAGATTAGAAAGCTACTCATATATTATAGGTGGTTTAGGTTATGTCATTTCATAGAAAATTCGCGATATTTAAACTTACAATGACAACGGAAAACAACTTAAAATATATTGCATGACTCATAGGAGTCATAGGCTACTACTTTTCCTTCTTGTCCCTGTCAAGAAATGTTTGACTTAAATGACGGCAAGTTAGCCTGCCGGCAAGTGATATCTTAGCAAGAAACATATGTACCTACCTTCATAATTTACAAGTTGTTATTGGTATACAAGTAAGAAGATGAAACTGTGAAAGTGGGTAAGAGTTTTTATCTTGTTTGCTTAACGGCAAAGATTTACATTGACTATAACAATTTTTATCAGGGGTCATATATTTACCACATTCTAGTTAAATAGTAAAACCATTGACAATACTTGTAATCACTAGTCTAATTCATATGATTAGGTGTATGTCGTGTATCCAAGGACAATTTTCCTCATTTGTTCAGGTTAAAATCTCCAAAATGAGCAAAACGTACTTTAAGGCACACTCGCACAATAAGTTCAATAGATGACCATAGTGTGTTTATATGACTGGTAATGGTGCAGCTATTAGAGATGATGGCAGAGGACTATGGAGGGAGAGTTGAACTTGCGAAAAAATACTATAAGGCGATTACAGAATCAGTACGGAAGCATTTCAAGGGCAATGGTGTGATTGCTAGTATGGAGCAGTGTAACGATTTTATGCTTCTTGGTACCGAAACCATATGTCTTGGAAGAGTTGGTACGTCGTACTTCTAATCACCATCTTAGATTAACGGTATTCAAAATGAGAATCCTACTTTACTCGCAGTCCAGAAATAATATATGGTCCTTTTACGATTTTAGGATGAACTTCTAGGCTTGTGAACCTTTTGTAGAGCAAAACTATATAATAATTATAAGCTGTAGTCTAATTTAGATTGCTGGATTTTGTATTTAGGGGGTCATAGTCGAAATATGCTAGTTACATTCGCATAGATATGTAGTTGTAGGGTGTCTCATTTAAAGAATGTGATTATATAAACTCAAGAAGTTCTGCTTTGCTATCATTTTGACATGGAATGTTCATTAGTTCTTTTGTTTATATGCTGGTGAATTTAATACAGGGGACGATTTTTGGCCAACTGATCCATCTGGTGACATAAATGGTACATATTGGCTTCAGGGGTGTCACATGGTGCATTGTGCCTACAATAGCTTATGGATGGGCAACTTCATACACCCTGATTGGGACATGTTCCAATCTACTCATCCTTGTGCTGAGTTTCATGCTGCTTCTCGCGCTATTTCTGGTGGTCCAATTTATGTTAGTGATGCAGTTGGTGAGCACAATTTTGAGTTACTCAAGAAGCTCGTCTTGCCTGATGGTTCAATCCTGCGTTGCGAGTACTATGCCCTTCCTACTAAGGATTGCCTCTTTGTAGATCCTTTGCATGATGGTAAAACAATGCTCAAAATTTGGAACCTTAATAAGGTAACTACTTAGCACCTATGTCTCAAGTGAATCATTGTCAAGGTTATATACTTATATGTCCTGTTTGTTACCAATAACTTGATAAATTTTGTTGTTTACATGATGCAGTTTAATGGAGTACTTGGAGTATTCAATTGCCAAGGAGGAGGATGGAGTCGTGAAACCCGAAGAAATCAATGTTTCTCAGGGTATTCCAAGCGTATTTCATGCAAGACATGCCCAAAAGATGTGGAATGGCAAAATGGTCACCAGCCATTCCCAATTGATGATGTGCAATGTTTTGCAATGTATCTTTCCAAGCAAAAGAAGCTAGTTCTGTCACTGGTGTCTGACATTATTGAAATATCACTTGATCCCTTTGATTATGAGCTTATTGTAGTTTCTCCAGTGACAATTTTACCCTGGGATTCGACTGAGTTTGCCCCTATAGGGCTAATGAATATGCTCAACTCCGGAGGGGCAGTGAAGTCCTTCGAGATCACCGAGGAAAATGAGGAAAAGAGGGTCAAAATTGGTGTGAAGGGTGCTGGAGAAATGAGGGTTTATGCATCAGTTAAGCCTAAAGCTTGCAGAGTTTTTGGAAAAGACGTCGAATTTGAGTATGAAGAGAGTATGATTAAGGTTCAAGTGCCATGGAATCATACCTCAGCTGGTTTTTGTATGGTTGAGTATCTGTTTTGAGCTTGAAACTTAGTTAGGATTTCCCTTGCTGAGTTGAGGCAACTAACTAGCTAGTTGTGAGTGTAGTGTGTGTAAATGTGAAACATTATATTTTTGTGTTCCTACAATATATAATTGATTGCTAAACAAAATTGTGAAAAACAAATCTTTTATCTTAATAGCAATAAAAACATTTAAAACAAAATAGTACGGGGTAAGAAATTATCAAATGACAATATCAATTTTATTCATATTACTATGATTAACAAGTTTTTTGACATGCAAGGAGTTTTTAACACCAAAAGCATGGAGGTTTTACATAGCCATATTCGCATATAATTTAATTGAACACAAACCTTTCATCTTAGGTTTGTATCATATTACCTACAATGAAAAACCTAATTTCGTCCTCTGCTCCATGGTTAATTATCCATTAGCCTTTCCACCTTAGAATATGTGTCCTAACTCCTAAGGAATACTTGGTGCTAGGGATGGCTAATGGGCTGGGTTGGGCTACCCAGCCCACCAAATGACCCACATGGGTCAGGCCCGCTTGACCCACGACCTAACCCAGACCAGCCCGCCAATTAAGGGTGTGGGTCATAGGTCATGTTTTTCTAACCCAACCCATGACCCAGCCCGTTCTTTTAACCCAGCCCAATTCGCCCTAATTCGTTAATCCAGCCCACCCTAATTCGCCACATAACCCAACTCAACCCACAACCCAACCCAATTCAATTCGCCAGCCCAACCCATGAACCACCCCCCCTCCCCCACCCCCTCTTTTTTTTAGTTTTATAGTTTTATTATTTTTTTTAATGTAAGTTATGTAAAATATGTACAAATAATATCTATGTAATTTTTCTTCCTTTATTTAATATTGTGCTGTAACTTTCAAAGTTATGAATTTTTTTCATTTTATTTATTTGATCAATTAATTTGGTATTTTAAGAATTAAGATGTACAAATTTTATATTAAAGTTAATAAAAAAATATTTTCATAGATTAAGCTCATTAATTATATCAATACTTAGTTATTTTTAACGTATGTCATTATTTATTTTCATATATTGATTAATTTCATTACTTACAAATTTGCAATTAACAAAGTTATACTAATCCAATAACCCGTGAAACCTAGCCCAATCCAGTTCAACCAATCGATCCATAACCCAACCCACCAATGCAGCCCATTGACCCATGCCCTAACCCACCTAACCCAACCCACCAACCCATGACATAACCCAACCCAACCCAGCACACGAACCCATCAACCCAGACCAACCCAACCTGCTCCCCAACCCACCTCAACCGACATGGTTTGTGCGTGGGTTGAGAAAAACTCAACCCAACCCAATCCAGCCCAATTCGCCAAACTAGTGGGTTGAACACAGGTTATAATTTTCCAACCCAACCCAGCCCAATTCGCCCGTGGCCACCCCTACTTGGTGCACAATTTACAATGGGGCCTTAAGTATAACTAAGGATGGCAACGGGTCGGACTTGGATCGGATTATGTAGGATTTGACTCCACCTCCGATTGTAGTCGGATTATTTAAAAGGAGTCGGAGCGGATTTTTTCCCCTCGGATCTAAGCGGAGGCAGTTGGAGTCGGAGCAGAGTGATTGCCAACTCTAATGATAAGTTAATAACCATTTAGTAGCGGCCATATATGTGTATAATTAGTTATATTAACACATAAATTATAGTTTTATTAGTTTAGTAGAAATGATGATAATGATAGTGATAATAAAATAAATGATAATTATTATTATTATACCTAATAAGTAGAGAAATAAAAGGCGGGGTCGGAGTTGGAGTTGGAGATTCGGCGAAGTCAGATTAATTGTCGGATAACTTGGATTATTTTAATCATTCGACTCCGACTCCGACTTAAACTCGGAGTTGGATTTTTTTGGCGGAGTCGGAAGCGGATTATTTTGAGGCGGATTTGGAGGCTGATTTTTTTTCCTTGGATCGAAGTGGAGTAGGGTCGGACTCGACCTGAACTGCCATCCATAAGTATAACAAATTCCCGTTGCCACCATTTTAGTATTTTTCAAGCAAAAAATTAACAATTTCCCTCCAAATGCTTTTATTGAAATGTAATTTTTCTATTAACATTTTAAACTCTCATGATTTGAAGTTCAACCATGGCTACCCTCCATCAACTTGAAACGTCAAGCTTGAATCTTTGTGATAATTCACCAAATACTCGAATATTAGTTCAAAACCTTTTCCAAATTCCATTAGTTCAGAACTTCAAACTTCCGGCTTAAAAACCATGAAAATGTAAATCATTTTATGCAAAATAATTGAAATTTTATACAACACTAGTAAAATCTAAGGTAAAAAACTCGAGAAAATCAATTCAAAAGCATTATAAATTCGGTCATGATAGCAGATTTATCAAATGAAAGAAAGAATCAAAAAAAGTTAAAAACCACAAAGGATCAATTTCCTTTGCGAAAGGTGCAGAAACTAGTGTAAATTTCCAATTTCTAGCTATGCTCCGTCGTGTTGGAGCATTGACAAATTAAGCTCAAACATAGCAGGATGCAGATATAAATTCTGCTGTTAGGCATGGGTAGGGGGGATACGAACAAACAAACCCATAGTATAACTGTGATCCACTAAAACATAAAATCAAACAAAGTTACAATAACAAAACCTCCTCCAACGTTGGTAAAACCTACCGGTATTGAAAATGCAAATTGAGCGCTATCTTTAAAAAAAGAATGTGGGTCTCTAGAGCGCATCATACGATATTTAAGGGGTGACACCATTTACACCACCATATTTACACCATGCTATCTGGCTACAGATGGCTGTAATTCTGCGAACCCTTCAACCCTTATGGTTGAAGTCCATAAAGTTTGGTTTCAGCTGCTTATGAGCGCCAGCACCAGGGTTGGTGGCACCTCGTTGATCAGCCATTTGGTACTGCTGCTGCTGCTGAAGTGACTGCTGCACCTGAGGCTGCTGCTGGTTCTGCTGGCCGCCAAAGGATTGAGTATTCTGCTGCATAGTTGGGTATTGAGGGAAGAGCACCCTGCCAGAAGAATTGTTGTTGCTGTTGTTGTTGCTTGGCGGAACTTGCCCAGTTGCTATCCTCAGTCGCTGAACTTCTTGCCTCAGTGCTTCATTTAGAGCTGTGGAACAATTATGATTAGTCATAATAGAGAGGACGAAAATTCACAAAAAAAAAAAGAAATCTCTATTTTTTTTAATCATTTACTCCGTATTTATTTTGTAATTTGAGCTTTTAAGGTGACTTGTTTGATTTTGAGTCTGATACATAAGAAATCAACTTGAATAAGATCTTAATTGTAGGCTTCATTCATGTAAACATTTCAATGGAATACAATTTTCAATCGAAGGAATGCAAATAAAGGTTAGTTCTCCTTTAGTGGTTTAGAAAAAGCAATGTGGGGAAAAAGGGTCAAAAGTGTGGCATACCTTCCTTTTCGAAAGAAAGTACTTTCCACCATTCAATTTCTAACTAAAAGCAAACTATTTCCACCCTTTCAAAACCTACCTTTGTTTGGTTCCCTGGCAGAAAGTTGGAGAGAAAAAGCCCAAAAAGGGCAAAGTGAAATGGAGGAAAGAGGGGATCGGAAGCAGAAGGAGAAACAGAAAGGGTTGGGAACAACATTGGAACTATAGGGCATTGCAAACAACATGAAAAATTAAAAATTACTTTATCCCTTTTAAAAACAAGACAGAAATTCACAAAATGGAAAAGCTAGTTTTCCAAGAAAACTAACAAAAAAAAAAACTTGTATAAACATAGCTTAAGCTTTACTTCATTGCGAGTATAAACGAAAAATGCATATGTTCTTGGAAACAGAAACATACCATCTCTCAGTTGTGCTTGCTGCTCCAAGGCTTGCAGACGTAATTTCAGCTCCTTGTTTTCAACAGTCAGTCCAGAAGTATCTCTCTGCATATTGCAAAAAGGAATAAGTTATATGCTTAGCCAAAGCAGGCATTTTCCCAGAAAAATTATGCCTACAACCTACTAGATTTATAACTTGACTGTGCATTTTTATATAAATCAAACACACTTGTGGTCTGAAATCTGAAACTAATTTATAACAGGAATGCATCCTAAAAGTTAAACAAACAACATGATCTTGTTGAGTAAGGGCAAGAAATTTGTCAGATGTTCTTTAAACCATGACCCTTGTAATTAAAGCTCCCAATATATTAGATCTATCTGCGTCATTTAAAAGTTCAAGTTGCATTTCATGTAGCCTGGCATCGTAAGTCTAGGAACACTTGCAGAAAGTGAACCAGGAAAGCTTCACCTTAATGTGGCTGCATCATCTTAAGCTAAGTTTAGCTTTTGTATAATAAGTTTGTAACTCATAAGCCTCTGATGCTCATGTCATAAAAGAGGGTGACTATTCAACAAAAAATTCCCAGCAGCTGGGGAGGCCACTAGATGAGAAGTGATTTAATGTATTTACTCAACAGAGCAAAGAAGCAGATCAAGAGAAGCCAGAAATGATAGGCGTGAAGCAATGCCATACATATATTTCAAGTATGGATTTGGAGACTGACATATAATGCCATACAAAAGGGAGCTTACTCTGCTTCTCATAGAAGAATACATTCAAATAAGAATGAGTAAAGATGACTATGGATCAAACTCAATATCTTAAAATTATTCTACACAAAGGTCAATAATAGAATAGGTCATGGAATGAGTGATGATCATGGAAGCTCATCGTGTAGTGACTCCAATTTCACACCTCTAATTACAATATGAAGGGGCTAGTAAATGAAGAGATAATTTTCATGGAAGCAGTCACTGAAAAGGAAAAAAGGAAAATGCAAAAAGGGCTCTTACCCAAAGATTTACCTTTTTACATATGCCGCACCTTACTATAAATATGAAAGGTATAACATGTGAGGATGTTGGACACAGAATAATATAGAGTATTAAATTTTACTCCCCACCCACTTTACCTTCGAATCGATTGCCCGTGACACAAATGAGCAAATGTCAAATGCAGTAAGAATTCTTAAAGCATTAGATAAATGTAAAAAGTTAAAGACATCGAGGCTCCATCTATTTAGATGGGAAAAAACTCAAGGAAAATAATTTTCAATGGAGAGCACAATTCAATCAATCAATCACAACCTTAATCCCAAAAAATTGGGGTCGGCTACATGAACCAAAATTAATCATTCCATGTGGTCGTCCACATAAATGTTTCTTGATTAAAAAAAAAAAAGGTTTTCTTTTGTTTGTTTTGTTAGAAGAAACGTTGTGAAGGACAAGAAAATTGTAAGGAAAAGGGAGAGGAAGAGAGGAGTAAAGACTAAGGAGTAAGAAGTAAATAGTGGCATAAGTTTTCTGCAAAAAGAAAATGAGTTTCCTTCTCTAAAGAGATCTTTAGCTTCATTGAAAAAAATTGATTTCCACCCATTACCAAAACAAACAAAAGAAAGTGAAAGAAAACCATTTTTCTTTCAAACGAAACGGATCCTCAAAAGAAATATTCTTTTTGTGATCTCGAGTCTTAACTATAATGGAGGAAACATACTCAATCCTTCGTTCTCTTCCTTGGCTAAGCTAAGTGTATTGAACTAGCCAAGAAGGTCTATTAACACAATAGGCATTCATGAGAATCTACATGCATCCAAGCTGTCAACTACTTAGACATCCTTCTTCCTCACCTTCCCTTTTCTACTACAAACCCAAGCTGGCCCACACCGCACCAACACCAACACCCACACCCTCAGCCCACCTCAAATTAAAAGCACCACCAGTACCGCCCATAAAACCCAACCAACACCAGCAAAACTTATAGCAGAAATGCCAAATGTCATTAATTATATTTAGGGATAATACGAATAATTAATTTAAGATTAATAAGCCAAAGGCATACTTTAAACATTGATAATTTGGAAATGTGTATCAATTATATAGGATTCAATTTTCAGCTTCAGTATAGCTCAGCCGTTGGAATAATTTAAGTTCAGTCACGCAACATGTCAAAAAGGACTTTCTCCCCTTCATAAGGCTAATTTTTTTTCGCTCACATAAATAAAACTAAACATATGATAGAAGAATCAAAAACATTTGTTTGGAAGAGAAATTTCACCGCAAAAGTAGGGATGACATAAAAGACATTTCATAAAGTATATACAAAGAAGGGGCAAGTTAATAATTGAAGGACATTGCATTCAGTAAAAGTATAAGATACTATAAAAGCATAAGAAACTATGTCAGATCTCAAACAATGGAGATACGAGAAACATGTTCAATGATCAATAATACAGGCATACAAAAATTTACATGTAGTCTACTTTTCTAAATTTTGACAGTAATCACCTTCTCATCAAAAAACACAGCTACACAAAGGAGTTATCCGATCAACCTGAATTTGTAAAAGTTGTTGAGTTCCTAGCTTATGTTTTGAATGATGACAAACTACATTGAACTATTATATTGTATGCAAGTTTCTGTTTGCATGCACAGGTACTAAAGAAACAAGTTCAATGGATGACAAGATGAAGCTCATGAAGCCAAGTCTTGAAGGTTGCATGAAGACCAAGTTTATAGAGTCATACTCTTAAGTCTTAGATGCAATGTAAGTGGTATGAAGGTTTATAGATGCAATATAAAGGTTGAGATTAGAGAGATGAAGTAATTGTGGATGACAAGAAACCTTAGTTACTTGTCATGCACAATTATAAGTAAACTTGGGTGACAAGAAACCTTAGTTACTTGTCATGCACAATTATAAGTAAACTTGGCTGTTCCCCAATCTGAGAACAGTACCGAACCAGTCCTCTCGAGTTTATTTTATACATCCGTATTTTAGGAAAGATTCTTTCCGCGCAAAATTGTTTTACAAAATTATGCGGATGCTTGGATTGTTATGCAAGTTAGATATTCTTAAGTGTGGCAAGTATGTTATATTATATTGTACTTATTTTTCTGTGTATACTTATTTTTCTGTGGAATTGCTTCCATAATTCTAAGGAAAATATTCTCTTACAATATTACATAGCATACTAGCCAAAGGCTTATATAAGGAGATCTGCTGGCATACAAACTGGATACTTTTGCACGAACAAAAATTCAAGAATATAGATTGCAAAAGTTCTCTCTCAAAGTCTCAACCTAGCATAAACCCTATTACCACATTAAGATCTTAATATACTCTCTTTTGTAAACGTTTAGGCAAATTATTATTGAGAGAAAAAGTGTTGTAATTTGAGCATTCTGTGAGTTCAGTTTGCTAGGAAAGTTGATCAGGGATCATCTTCATCTGAACCTTCATAGTTGAAGGTTGAGTCGAACTTCCATAGGTGGAAGTTGGGGAATCATACTGTGCATAAGTGAAATTCTTTTTGTTATTTTGAGTTGATTAATAAAAAGAGTGAGTGAGTGGAGGACGTAGACTTATTAGAAGTCGAACCTCGTTAAATCTTGGTGTTGTTTATTTTATTGCATTTCTGATTGCATTTTTGTTTCCGCTGCTTGAGAACTGGTTCTTAATTGTTCTTACAATCAATCGAAAAATTTACAACAATCTTACAACACTCAATTCAACCCCCCCCCCCCCCCCCCCTGGGTTCTTACTTGTTCTACAATCAATCGATCAACATTTACACACATCTTACAACACTCAATTCCAACAAGACCAAAAAAACAAAAACAAAAACAACAACAAGTTCCAAAAACAAAAACAAACACATACATAAAGCAAAAAACATAAA